>JAPYYX010000714.1:0-42265 GCA_030522605.1 Cremastinae sp. B BG-2022a | reverse complement strand
CGCGCGCTTTAGTACGATATATGTATTTCCGTCTCGCAGTTCCGTCCCTTTTTTTCTCGAAAGGGGTACCGGTTTAACAGACGTTTCACGTCAAAACATCAGGATAATATTATAATCTTGCTATATAGATAACTGCTATATGATAATACGAAAAACTTTTGAAATGAGAAAAAAATTCCAATCGTTTTGAGAAATCGCGAAATCAAGTGGACAAAGCGAAAAAAAAGGACTAGGAAGTTTCTCGAGGAAGCAACTGGTCCATAGTCGGCAGTGCTATTTGTATATAAAGCTACGAATTGGTACTTTGAATGTGTGTATACGGCATACGAGTTTCTCGGTTGTTATCGGGAGGCATCGTCGTGGAAATTCACCGTACGCTCGACACAGAGAACTTTACGGTACTTCGGGGCTTGCTGTTACGCTTTTACTGCCTCGTTCAGGAAATACAGGACGAGGCATAAAGGACGATTTTACTCTGTGTACACGTTTTCTCTTGCCCTCCAATTGGTCCCCGTATTCACCGGCCCCGTTTAACCATTTCTTACTTTCCCCAAAACTCCGATTCACCTTTTATTTCGACTCCTAATCATACTTGCGATCACACTTTAAATAGAAAGTACAAAGATTATTTTTAAGGACTCAAAAAACATTGTTCATTATGCTTACGAATAGCTACTAAAAATATTCTGTATTTTTTATTTTTTTTCGTTTTTAAAAAATTAAATAAAATTATTTGACGATTAATTAGATATTTATTTTGGTTATTTTCGATTTTAGAGACAAATAATAATTGTATATTTCCAGCATAATTCACAGTTCAAGGGAATAAGCATATAAAAATCCAATTTCTGTAAAAGAAATTTCAATTTGTAAAAAGGTTGAAAAAAATTGTCGTATCGTGCACTTTTTTCAAGGAGATTCGCGCCCTGACCGTAGGTAAAGGCAAACGAGCGAGTTTAACGATTTCCGGGCTCTTAATACCTCTCGTAAAAGCACGATCCCTTTTAAATCCCCCTTCAATCATACGGGAAACACTGAGAGACTTGATACATTTTACTCTATGGGCGTGTACAAACGATATGTGTATAGCCATTCCGAAAAACTATAAACTGTAAAGCCGCGGTCCATCATTTTACGAGATACAACCTGCTACTCTCCAACCTCTTTTCCTAGATTTCTCTTCAACCAATTATATTTTTTCCTGTCCGTGCTCCTGAAGATGTTAAAATTATTCACTCAAACTTTGTACCAATAAAAAATAATTTAAAATTTAAAAAAATAAAGATAATTATATTTAACAGTAAAAATTAATAAAATTAATTATTTAGTATATAATAAAGAAACGTAATTGAGAAAAAAGTTAATCTATTTTTTATTATTGATGATTAGACAGGATTATTATGATTGGACATGATATTAAAATTATTCATTGGAACTTTGTATCAATAGAAAATAATCTAAAGAATTCTAATAATAGAAATTATATATAATAATAAGCCAAATTATTTAGTAAATGATGAAGAAAAATAATTGAGAAAAAAGTCAATTTTGTATTTTTCATTGATAATAAGACATGATAACGAAGGATCGGAGAATTCGGTTGATGAGAGATAGGATACGTCGAACAATCCTTGCTCTCCGGTGTAACATAAATGCCCCTAGGTGGAGTCAATGCAAGTTGCAATCCTTGTAATGAAAGTATGATTGATGATCCTTGCGGCGGTTAACCCCATCCTCCCGTTACTGCCATTAGTACGATGTAGTCTAGAAATCCGTACCGAGAACAGAAAATAATTGAATTTTGTTTTCTCGAAACTCACGAGATAATACACTCACATTTTTATGACTACGTGCACGATAGATTTTGTTCAAGAATGCACAGAAGCCGTAAAATTCTCGACAAAAGTAATTTTTTATAATTGTTAAAATTAATCATTAAAAAAACGTAAATTTTTAAGAATTTTTTTTACATTACTTTTGAGTTTTTACGTTGCACTCTCACCAGTTACTCAAAATTTACTAGGCATGAAACTTATTTTGTTATTCTCGAGCACTCTCACCTAAATGTATATTTTTTCAATTTTTTATCAAAATGGAAATAGTTCGAGAACAAATTTTTTTTTATTAGATATAAAGATAAGTTCTGATTAGATGCCTATGTGTAGGGTAAAGTCGAGATAAGGTTTGGCATCAAGAAACCCGTAGGAAGAAAGAATACGATGATAAAGAAAAGAATAGACACGTGATCGGGATTGACCTCGGGAATGATAATCTGTGGTTGACACGAATTTCCACTTTCCCATCAAGCGACTCTCTATTTTTTTCTCGTTCCCTTGTCCACCGGGAAAATATTTCTCGAGCTTTCTTTCCACGTCACTGCTAATGACGCTGTGATACTCTGGTCACGAGGAAGAGAGGAGAGAGCTTTTAGTTTATCTTTTCAAGACTTTCATACTGTTGGTCGGAAATTGTTAGAAATATTCACTTATTGGATTTATAGAAAATTTTTGCGAAAAAATATAATTTTACTTTTCGATGAATTTTGGTATATTGTATAAGTTACAAATTTTTTTTTCTTCAGTCCTTTTTCATGTAAAATTAATTTTTGTAATGTTGGAAAAGGAATAAAAATTACCAAAAGAATTTTTCATCGCTTTGACATATGTATTACGACATTATTCATTTTCCATATTGTCATGATTGATATTTATTCTCATGTAATCCTTCAAGTTTTTTTTTGACGATTCATATTATTTGATACATTTGAACCTTTTATTTTTTTACTTGATTATTTGACCATTGAGAGTGTCCTCAAGGCGCAACGAATTCCCCCACGAGACGAATAATTCTTGCGCAAGAATGAATAGAAAAAGAGAGAAAGAGAAAGAGAGAGGGATGAACGGAAAATGGGGTTGCTGCTTTCGATCCTTCCATTTTCATCAAATATTCCAGCTGGTGCTCTCAGTCGGAAGGATCGTTGGACCCTCCTTCGCTCTTCCACTATTCCGCTTTTATACGACTATCCTCAACTATGCTCCTATGTAGAGATATACATTATGGACGGACGGAGAATCGCGAGGGCCATTCGTCACGCACTCGCTAGAAAAGCTCGTCCCCATCTCGCGCGCACTCCAGACTCACAAGCTCGCTACACATTTCACTTATTTCCCTTCCTATACTTTTATTTAACAACGAAAACCATCTAACTGGTAGAAACCACTCTTAAATGAAAAAAATATTATTGCATATAAAAATAAGAATAAATAAAAAAATAATTTATTAAAAATAAGATTCCATCTGTGAACAAAATGTTAATATTTTTAAAATTGCACCATAGAAAATGAAGTTATCATTTTTACATGAAATTGAAAAAAAAAAGAATTGCGAATTCATCAGCCTAATGAAATAATTTTCGATAAGGTTTCCTTTTCAAACATTTATTCACTCCTAACCAAGGTCCGACTAGGAAAAGTCCTACTTTCTTTCTCTCCTCTCTTTTTTTCTTATTTCCTCAGAATCCAGATCTCGGAGTTTTCCTCATCTCCGTTTTTTTTCGATCCGGCGCCCTTTTTGGCGCGGACGCCATCAATCAAGCTTGTCAATTTGTAATGGCGATTCTCCGTGTCCATCTCCGAAAGGTTCCAAGGGGCCTCGAGACGATCTTCCCCTTCGTCGAATGAAGAGAAAAGTACGAGCGTACTCGTACGTAACCTAAAAAATTCTACGTTGAATCCCATAAAAAAATAAAAGAAACAAATATCGAATGATGATCTTTTCATTATTTGATATTTGTCCCTCTTTTTCTTTAATGTGAATCTCATTTCTCCCTCAGCACACTCTTTTTACTGAGTTGCATCCAAGAAAAAAAATGTACGAAGTTGGGCACTCGGATGGGGCATCAGAAAGCCCGTAAGGACAATTTTAACGTCCCCCGCGCCGCGACGTCGCCCGACTAAATAAAATAGATGTCCCGGGGTCAGAAATTGGGAGAAATTGCGCTCGACCTCTCCAGAAGCCAGTGAATGCCTCTTCGGTCGTTTAGAGAAAATGGAGGGGTGCCTGCGGAGGGAAAAAAACAACGAACCGCGGTATCTGGGGACTCTTTTCGTACTCTCCCTCTCTCTCGGTCTTTCTCTCGGTCTTTCTCTCGCTCTCTCCAGAGAAAACACGCTGATAGGGAGAAAAAAACGAGCCTCATCGCAAGAGGGCACTTTGATGCTTCCATATTGTCAGGATTACTGATAACCGAGACGTGTAATTTTGACTCGAAAAATAATAACAGAGGAAGATCTGACCTCTTTAGCATTTTAGATATCATCCTTTTTTCAAATTTATCTTTTTTTCTATTCAAATCTTATTCACTGCAAAAATAGCAGATAAAAAATTGCAATATTACACTCATATATGTATAAACTTTTTTTGATAACAAATAATATTTTGAATTTATTTTATTCAGTAAAAAAAGACTGACCGTCTTTTCGTCATTTGAAAATTTACCGAATCATCAGTTTTTCAGAATTTTTAAATTTTGTTTTCAATTATTGTATTCGCACGCAAAAAACCCAATTCACAAGATTTCAATTCGCACAGATTTGAAATTTTGTAAAAATTGCTCGATTTTCCGTTTTGTGAAAATATTTTTTCCTCCCGAAGAACGACGTGCGAAAGAATCGAGAGTGGGCGAGAGTCACGTAGAGACGATATAAAGTCGCCAGGAGTCCCGATACGCGGAGATCGAGCTTCGGAAGGTGCGCCAAAGCTTTCCCGCGATCCTTTCGCTTCGGGTATATACACGGCATAGATCATACGTTAATTGAAATGGGGTGCCCGTGCACGACTATCCTCGAATACAAACGACCGACTTATAGAAACGTTATTATTTGCCGGGCCAAGAGGGGGCAGGGGTAAGGGGAGGAAAATCGCTGTCGCGAGCTTTCTCTTCATTCACGGAGAAACGGCAAACTCGTCGCACACCCACGCGCTCCCTCGGTAAAGCTCGCCGGCTTTACCCAGGAAATTGCGTTTCGTCCTATTATCATTTCCACGTGTTGTTTACCCCAAAAAAAATGGACCGCAGGAAAAAAGGCAATGTTAGGAGCGCCTTTTCTTTACCGTACACCAGGGAAAATACAGATGTCGTGCTTACCATATTATTTCATTCTTTCAACATAGCTTTGACCCGAGAATGATGTTTTTTGTCGGTAGGAAAAAAACAAATTGGGGTACGGTCTCGATGATGGAAAATATTACGGAGGGAATTAATTTAGAGGAAAATCTGTCGATAGGAGACAAGAATATTATGTGAATCGAAGAAAAAATTTCACAGTCCTGATATAAAGAAAACTCATAAAATTAAAATTGTCTAATCTGAAAAAAATATTATTTATAATATTGCCATTCACGACTCAAATTCAGAAACAAGAAAGAATTTTGAACTAATAAGAACTACGAGTAATATCCGATTTTCTAATTAAATGAAATTTAACAGTGAACAAATTCGGGGTTTCATCTCGACTTGTTAGGAGAACATGAATAATCGAGGTTGGGAATGAGAGCTGCAACGTAGTATCCGTGGAAAGTGGGTGTGTCGAGAGGGAGGAATTCCGATATGGAGAAAGGGGGCCGTCCGCTCCTTGGAGACGGAAATGGAGTTCTCGGACGTTCCGGGGCGATCGGTGCGAGGCGATAAGCTCGATAGCCCCGAGAGCGAGTTTCGCGTCGCCGGTCAACGGGACGAGATTTTTCATCCGGAGTAGATCACATCCGGTCCGTCCGCTGAGAGTACACGCCGATCCTCGTCGACGAGGATGAGAAACGCATTCCCGTGAATATCTCTCGTAGAAACGCTCCGTCTTATCGCCCCAGTAATGGCTCGCGCGTTCCCGAACTCTCCCTCCCTGCGCTATCTCATCTCCGAGCTCGTTGACCACTGCGCGCCCCATCCGAAAAAGCGCCCCTCGAGCTCTCGGCCAGCCTCGACCGCCCTTTGTCCCAATCCAAGTTATCTTATACTCTTCTGCGTTTTTTTACTCTACTCTCCTAATGTTTTACACGTGTAATCGGTCCAGGAAAAATGACGATACTTTGCATTTTCGGGATTTCGAGATTTCTAAAATATCTGGGGTGGAAATCGAATCTTTGAAGTTCTTGGCCAATGCTAGCACAGCTTCAAAATAAAAGGAACAAAGAATACAAATTTATTACTTCGAAAACCTAAAAAACACGCTTTTATCTTATCAGATCAGCTTGGCGGTACTAAATTATTGCATTGTCATCGGTATTACATACGTTTACGTTTTAACTCGACAAGTAGGCGTTGTCAAAATTTTCCTTATATAGATACATACAGGTGAAAATAATAAAAACGTGCAAGAAATTTAGACATACGTTGAAAAATGGTTATATACACATTGTCCGTTGAACGACTCGTTTTTTGGATTTCGTAGTCCACAGCACTAGAAAATTATGGTACATACATATCTGCCATTGGATGAATGTGTTCATGTCCATCGTAATACTTGTCACTTTCTTCCTCATCAAAAGACTGTTGTCTCTGTTTCCACCACCACTTGTATCTCTTTTTATATTTTAAGTTTCTTCTGTTTAAAAGTCCCCATTGTTTCAGATAGAATCGCTACTGATGTAAAGTGCGTTAATAATAATAATCATAAAAATGATGTTTATTGGTTTTAAGCTTCGAGATTTTCGACTACTTTCTTTCATGAGGTTTTGAAGTTTTTTAGAGAATTGTAATTTTAAAAATATTCTTTATCTGTATTGAAGTCGATCGTACCGGATAAAAAGATTGCGGAGCAACGTGAAGCGAGAGTCAAGGGAATCTCCATTCGTCATCCTCTGGCATTTTTTTTCTCTCGCAAATGTACGGAGAACAGTTACGGTCTCGTCAAAATTCAGAAGGATCGAAAGCGAATGAGAGAATTCAAGTGTCCGATCTTCAACTTGGATGCATACCGTCAACATTCCCTCTCTCGCTCTATCTTTCTCTCTCGATCCTTAATTATCATAATTTATAGCCAGCATCGGTTAATTAAAATATCTAAATATTATACGCGCTTGACCGTCCATATTAAGACTGACGAGGCTCGCATTTCTGTAACATTCTCTCATCCCCTTTCTCATTCCTCTCAGCGCTTCCTCGTCTCGTCAAGAGCGACGTCTCCGACTCTTCCTCCTTGGCTCGATCTCCACTCTCGTACCTTATAAATATTAAATGCTTTATGAACTGTCCAGCGGCCCGGCCAATCGATCATTAATTATTTATCGCATTTCGTCTCTCATTGAAGCCGCGATGAAAATAGATCACGAATCGTCCTCTCGCTATTTCGAATTTCAACCGGTTTCTCAATGTGCACCTTGGTTTCTTTCAATTTTTCGGGCGCATAATTATTGTTTTTGACGTAAAAAAAATCGACTGTCGTTATAACGACTCCCTCGCCTTCAGTCTGTCGACTATTTTTATCCAATCGATATTTATGTGAATCTCATCCCAAATTCTCGGATAATGTAAAAAATATTTTGATTTGGCTAAAAAGACAAAAAGTAATTGGACTAAAGTATTCCAGCGTGAAAGGACCATTCGCACGGGAAGACCCGAAAATTAATTTTCGTCTTGTCAAAGAGGTTCCTGTCTCTCTCGCATCCATAAATGCATCGACTTCTTATCGTCAGTCTCGAGAGAGCCGGAATCGAACTTTTTGCCTCTTAAAATACCTCGTTGATTTTTAATCGAAATATCGCATCCCGATGCGTATTATACGTCATTACCAGAAAATTATGAAAAGCGTGAAATGTTTGGAACACTTCATAAAACACGAACTTGAATCCGAAACAAAAATCAACAATTAAAGCGGAATGATTTATTGCAGAAGCCAAATGAAAGATCCAGAGCTTTGTATTCGTGCGATAGGTACTTCTGTGTACACAAATATGTACCCAGACGTTAGCTCGGATGCTGGAAACATCCAGGTCGCAAACGCAGCGATCGATGTCCGTCGAGTTCCGGGATAGGATAGCTATTCAGTTCTCCTCTTCGACTCCTTTAGTACAATATGAGCGTACGTAAGGTTTCTGCGAACATACACGGTGTCCTGGAAAGAAACATTAATAGAAAAAAATACTTTGAGTCAAAAAAGATTTTGGTCCGATAAAAACTTGAAGACCTATCGATGATTCAAATTCAATATCTTCTGTAGATGGTCGCATGTACTCAGTGACAATGATGGAATCTAAATAACAATCGTTAGAATAGCGACGACCAACGTCCAACAATAATTATAATTGTGGATTCCGATTGAATCTGCACTTTTGGACTAGTTCTGCATTCTGTCACCAGATGTCATGATGTCTTATGTCACATCCCAGTTGGCACGCAACTCGTAAGCATATTAGCTCATGCTCAACGACTTGACAATGATAAGCATAGAATCGAGTGCTTCAAGATCTTTTGTCTTGAGCTTTCACAAAGAATCAATATTTAGTGGTTTTAATGAAATTCCGGACACCCTGTACATCGGGTAGTCCATGGCTGGATGGAATATCTCGCTGGGTTATAAGAACGAAACGGCGAGAAGCTTTCGCTTGGTGGAGACAGCGGAAGAAAAATAGCGGAAGTCATCGACCTCCGAGGAGCGATATATCACCGGTGGGGGTGGCTTTTGGCGGAGCAGCCCTCCGGTAGCCACGTATCGGTGGACCCTGTGCGGGAAAAGAAGGCGTCGTCCACTCCCAGGAATGTACGACGGGAGGAAAACACGACTCTTTTCGGCAAGGACAAAGAACGAACGGCCAAGATGGAACGAATCTAGGATAGTAGTCCGAGCTTTTCATCATTCCCTCTTTTTGGTGGAGCGTTGTGACGAAAATACGCGCTCTCTCATCTTACCTTGGACCAAACGCCAGCGTTCCTCGTTCCATTTTTATCGCGCGTCTTCCTCTCTGTCGCTCTCCATCAAGGCCTCGGTGTCCGACCCGCTGATACGGCCCCAGGGTTTATCTTAAATGAGACTCCCCGAGGGCTTAACTCGGCTCGCTGAGAAAATCCTTCCACCCCCCAGGACTCTCTTTCTCCCTCTATTGACCCAGTCGAGGTTATGTCTGATTGATTAAATTCCTGCAATTACATCGCGCCATACATCACTCGGCCTATCTCCCTTTACCTTGGCCCTGAGACCTGGAGAGAAACGAGCCTGGCGACGTCTCTCCTTGGCCAGTATCGCTCCGGTGACCAAAATGAGAAGTCCTAATCAAGCCAGATATCGCGATGCCGACTGATCCGTCGATCCGCTAATCTCGAAGAGTTATACCGGGCGAAGAAGACTGAAGCAAAAAATGTCTATTTCAGCGCGCGTCTAGTTTTTTTCTTGAGAAGAAAAATCTGTCGGGAGGATCTCCTAGAAGGGGAAAGAGTGGAAAATAAGGGAGACAGAGACGCAAGAGACAACTGAGACTCGTGGCGCGTGGTTGAGGACACGGGGGATGAATTATTAGATCCGGAGTTTCCGGTATTGCGTCGCGGATGACCAATAGTTTCATCGAGGGATTGTTGAAGCTTCCGGAACACATTTCCGGTTTCCGCAACCGGCGGAGAGAATCTCGTCGAGATTCGTTCGTTTCTCCGTGTCTAGTCTCGTGACTTGCTGCGAAAACGCGTTATGGGGTGCGACCGATGAGAGCCTCGCTGGCGGAGAGCAAATGAAAGCCGAAACGCAACCGAGAGAACTTTAGGGTTGCTCACGACTTCCGGTCTATTTCTCTATGATATCGTGAGGACGTTATGTCTGCTTTTATCCTCCCAAAATTTCCTCCGTTCCATTTGACTTGCTATGATTTGCCTAATTTCAAGGTCAACGAGTCCATTAAATTACAATATAAAATCTATATAAAAATGATCTATACTTCTTGAATAGAAATGAAAGTAAAAAATTACGAGCATCACAACAAAGCAATCAAGCGAAATATAATGAATGAATGATTTACGTAAAAATATAAATTGTATTTTTCTTTAATATTGTTTTTTTCTAAATTCTGATCAAAATTATTGAAATGAATTCTTATTACTCGATATCAGGACGTCTGGTACAAGACGCGACGATCGGTTCCATTCTCGAATTCCCTCGTCGCTTCACAAATAATTCATCCCAAAACGAGTAACTCCGAGTTTGCCACCCCCTGGGCCTTCTCACTTAATACGAAGTTTCTGAAAATGCTTAAATTCGAGAGAAGTTTGCACATGTCTTACTGACAGACGTTTTAACCAACACCATTTCCCACTTGATTTCGTCACCACCTTGGGAATATCACGAAAAAGAATCTCCTTTAAACAAAATTACACTTGTTCCACTTAGCTCGAGCGATACGTTTTCATTACTGTAAATAAAAGCCCACAAAAGTTCTTTAAAATAAAATTTCCACCTCAAGCCTGAAAGATCCATGAGGAAAATTGTCTTCCGAGAATTGATTTCGCGTTAAATGCATCAGAAAACGAATCTATGTTTAATCAAAATAGGTTTTGTGTAAAGCGTTTAATCAGAATAGAGATAGCAATTAAGAATCGTCTGGTCGCCCCTTGTTCCCCGTTGGGGCGAGTTTCCTAAATAAATTAACGATTCCCCGAGCACGTGAGGAAAACAACGTGAATCCGGATAAAACGGTAAAGGGTCGTGGAAAACAGCGTGTTATGTACTCTTTGATCGGGATTTAAGCGGTTCCACGAAAAGCGAGACGAAATCCGCGCGACCACCCCCTGTGAGCTTTTCTGCCTTTTGGGGTTCCTTTATTGCATTACTCGGCTGTTTTTCTCCTGTTTCGCTCCCGTCACCGAGCGAACGAAAACAGACGATCCTCTAACGCACTTTGTTCGTTTTAACTTTATCGAATTGACCCCACTCGACTCAAACGCTTTCTCGCTCTCTTGCGACTTATTTCAAGTCGAGAAACGTCAACGGAAATTGAGCTGTTACGAATAAAACGGAAACGTAAATGCAGATGTACCTTCGTTTAATTTACACGAGTTTAGATCAAAATAGGAATTATTCAAAGCTTTTATTTAAAGTCGAACAACGTCGCTGGATTGGGCTATTACGAATAATCAGAGACGAAATAATCGTTTAATTTACTCAGGTTCAATGAAGAATTATTTAAACTTCAGGTGAATAATTTGGATCAGTCACCTGGCTGATTAAACATGAATATAATTCTTGAGCAGTTTATAGAAAACCAATAATTAAGACAACAGCTGTACTGTTCGGATATCAATTTTCATGATTTTCTCATTTTTAATTTTCAAATATTGAAGACTACAAAGCTCAAATTGATAAACATTCACGTGCATATTATATGTATGTGTGCAAATTTGTCATGGACAGACAGTGCCCGGAATTTAGGTCCAGCATAAGAATTATTTAAATGTGGGATGAATATTTTGAATCAGGCTGATACAACATGAAAATATAATTCTTGAGCGGTTTATAGAATATCAATAATTTAGACAACAGCTCCACTGTTGAAATATCAATTTTCATGATTTTCCAATTATTTTGAGTTATTTCGAGAACATTTTCGAGATTCTGAAGCATAAATTAATAAATCAAATTTCTCTATCTTTATTTTTCTTTTCGTATCCTGAATACTCACATGCAATATATGCATACGGGTGTGTAAACCTACCACGGAAAGACGATTCCTTAATTTCCCATATTGCGGCTCGTCCGGTTATCCAAGACTCCCCGTTGCGTTATTGCGCGGTTTAATCACACTACGAGCGCGTCTCCCTCGTTAGAGGAATATCGCCCGACGTCCCCATAATAATACGAGGCTACATTCCTCGACGAGAGATCCGAGATCGCCACTCCAGCCGCGTACCTATTTTTCATAACGATGGTAATCACGATAATCCGACTATCCTCAAAAGATTCCTCGAGATTTGACAAGTTGAACGTCACTTCTCATTTTATCGTGGACGTTCAATTTTTTCAACTTTTTTTCCACTTCTATCTAACTTCAATTCTCACATTTGTTTATTTTTTATCAAAATGGAATTTTAATAATTTTTTTCATTTTCATTGAATATAAATATATTGAATTTCACGTTTTTATTATGTCTTGGAAAATTGATTATTTACTTTGATTTTGAATGTTGTATTTTGTTCTTTTTTAATGTACGTTCGGTATTAATATTGCTTTTTATTTATTTTTTTCTTATCTTGTTATCTACCAAGTTATGACGCTTGCTCATTTCTAATCAATAAAATCGGTAGGAACTTCTCAATTTTTTCTCAACTTCATTTGAGAATGGAAGCCGTAGATGGGAATCGCCAATAAAAATGATAAGAAGGAGTTTTTTGCGGGATCGAAAGGAAGTGGATATTCGATGGATCTCGATCTATAATTTTCTCGGGGATCTAGCAAAGAAGGGAGAAGGTTCCTCCGTAGAAAACATTCTCGAGCGAGAGGACAGAAAGAACGAGGAGGGGGGGGGGGAAGGAACGTTTGCGCAATAATTGTGATTTACGGTGCGGCCCCGGCGGGTTAAGTAAAACGCGAGCGCTGCAAGCGTTTGTTATATACGAGAAAGAGAGAGTAAGAAAACGATGGAACGCGGTAGCGAATGCCCTCGGGGCTGAAAACAAAAAAAAAGTATCCAGAGAGAGCTTTCTTCATAAAACCTATGAACCTCGAGACGAAGAATGAGAATTTTTTTCCATCTCTTTTTTCTTTTTGCATGCCAAGAAAATACGTGATGAGATATCCGATAATCCCTCTCTGCGCAAAAATACTCTGATTTATAAAACCAGAGAACAAAAACAATGAAAATTTATTATTAATCTGTAAATTATAGACAGATCAATGAAAATTTCGGACAGAAAGTCACGTCTGTCGAAATTTTTATATTTAAATTTCTCATTCAATTTGAACGTTTGGTGTTTATGATTAACAAGATAAATTTTTAGAATACTTTGTTTTGAGTGATATTGAAAATTTTTAAATGACACCTGTCAAAATTGAAATTTCGATCAACGTTTTCAACTCCACCAAAAATGAATCCTTCGATTATTTAATAAACACATACTTTACGACATTTTTCACTGTAATAAAAATATTTTTAGGATCTCGTGTGTTCAGGTACGAGGAATGTTGTTTCGGAAATACAAGAAATAAAAAATATATAAAATCGTAAATACGACATCGAGAGGTATCCGCTCGAGCATTTCGTTTCCCGGCGTATTCGCTCTTTCTCCGGGACACAGAGAGTGCGTCCAGAGGGGTGAGACGACGCAATCAGTGGACCTGATTTATCGTGGCAATATACATTAAGATACGAACATTAAAACTGGCTGGGTAGTCGCGTCGTCTTGTCCCCGTTTCGCCCCTTGTAGGGTCATGCACACGCGGGAGCGACGGGGATAGAGAAAGAAAATGCTTGGGGTGCTTAAGCCATTACCACCCTGCCGATGACAGCGAAACTCAAGAAATCGATCGAGAAATAAGCTCTCCGCGCTCTTTCTATACCCCGAACAAAAAAAAAACCGAGTTGAACGAAAATTGAATTTTTATCTCAATACCAGTGAGCGAACGAGTCATTGGCAAATTTAGAAATGATTAATTTCCTACGTCTCGATATAATGTTCAGGGTGTTTATACTCACCGAATCGTAATTGACGTTTTTTCCAAACACACACATACACACAAACACATACACGACAATTTGTGTTCGAATCAAATCTTTCAATTTTGAAAAACGTTGATTCGAACATTCTCGGCCACTTACACACTGCTCTCTCATTTATTACTCAATTTTTATTAATAGACAAAAATTATCCTCAGTAAATTATTAAAAAAATACAAAAAAATTACCAATTTTTTAAATAAATTTGCAAAAAAACGTACATTAAAAAAAATATAAATAAATGAAAGTAAAGTCTCGTGATAAAAACGAGATATGGTCGAAGATATTGGGAGAGGCAGGTTGAAAGATTACGAGGATAAAAAGAAGATGAACAGAGAGAAGAGAGAGAGAGAGAGCATTGTCGAGTGGCCCCTTGCCAATTATAGAACAGTGTTCTAACCGTAGTAACGTGTAGTGTTTCCGCCATTGTCTGCAGGTCCGAGCGGAGCGTACAGTCCTGACGTGCCGATGAGTTACATGATGGACGGACAATCGGCGAGCATGATGCACGGGCGACCTCCCGGTGATCCAACCTTCCACAACCAATACCATTATCCACCCGAGTACTACGGCCACCACTTATAAAGGTAAGCCAACCCCCTATTTTATCTTCATTCCATTTTCTAACCCCCTCTCACCCCACCCCGTCTACTTTCATTCTTTCGAGCAACACCTTCGCTTTTTACCTTAATTGATTCTCTTCCTTTTTCACAACTATTTTCTACCGTTCTCATGACAATGATAAATTCACGCTGTATCCATTTCAATTTGTAACTGTTTTTTCGTTACATTCGTCATGAATTTTTTTAACTTTTATTAATTTTTTAAAATTCTTTCTTTTATTTAATTTTCAATAATTTTCTGACTATCTACGTAGTTGATATTTTTACGAATTTCAACGAAATATTGTAAATTTTAATTTTTTGCTTGAATTCATTTTAATTGTTACCCCGATTTAATTTCCATTTTCAAATCTTTTTCTTTTTAAATTTTTTAATTTCCTTTTGATTTACTGTAAAAAAATACAATTAAAAAATAATAATAATCTCGATTGTTGCAGCTAAATGGAGCGGATCGCAGTGAAAGTCGACATGTATACGAAATAAATTAACGAATGAAACGAGAGCACGGGAAAAAGCGGCGATGGAAAATCGAGGAAAAGAATGGAGAATCCTTGGCATCGGGGTGACCGGATCGAGCAGACGGATTCGAGACTTTTTGTCCAACATATCGGAGAGAGAGCGGACAAAAGCTGGCCACCGAAATGTGAGAAAGAACGTCGCCGATTGAACCGAAGAAATTCGTCGCTCGTTTCCGGAGGTGAAAAAAACGCGAACTGGATCGTCGAGAGATCGTTCTAGCGAAAACCTCGCGAGTCGCTTCGATCGCGCCCGAAGGATTCGATCCAACAAGCGGTACGGGAAGAAAAAAGTAAAAGAAAAAAAAAACTAAAGCGCGACCAAAAAAGTAAAAAGCGCTGGATAAGTGACGCGAAGGAACGAAGACTAAGTAAAAAAAAAAAAAGATGAAAATAAGGATTGGTCGCGAGACGAAATTCATGTGATTGTTCTTTGTACAAATATTGCGGTGTAATATTGTAGTGATTGAGATATAAATGTTAAATTTTAATACGATCCCAATCGAGAAGAGGACTATACGATGAATATAGTGGATATAGGCAATTTTTTAGCGGGCATGTACATTACAGGTGTTCGCAAAAAAACGAAAAAAAGGAAGAGTAAAGAATAAATGAATAAGAGGAACGCGGGAAATGTCGCTCGTGAAACTCCCGGACGCGGTCGTTAAAAAAAAGGAAGAAACACGAATTCCGAGTGCTAATTAACTTTGAGAGAGAGAGGTTTAATAAATTATAAAAAAGAGAAGTGAATTTAAAAAAAAATCGGGAGAGGCGATAAGAGGACACGAAAGTGTAACGAGCGTCGACATTCTCGACTTAGGTGACATTAAATTTGTACAGTTCTTAAATATTAATAAATTTCACTATCAAACCGAAGTAACTGATATATTATGTATAAAAAAAGAGCGAGGGGGAACGATGAGGAAGAGTAAATGATAAAATAACGAAAAAAAAAGATCGAGAGTGCCCTTCTCGACCAGTTGTAAAAAGTACGAAGAGAATCCTGTGAGAAAATCCTGGAGATAAATAAATGTTGGGAATGATAGAGAGCGAGTCGTGTACCTCGGGATATGATGTCCGGAGCTTCGAAAAAAAAAATAAATAGGAAAACGATTGCGACGTCGCGAACCATCGCGTGACGAATTTCCCTTCGGGATCGCTCCTCGTGCGCCGAAATGAGGCAAAAAAACTCGTCCTGGAAGGAGCGACGCGAGCCGAGACAACTGAAAAATTCATCATTACGATTTACGATTAATATATTGTGTATAAAAAAATAGTTAATTCAATTGGGTGCGAAGGAGGGAAGAGACGAATGATGCGAAACGAGATTATTTGTGAAACGATTTTTTTAACGCTGAAAAATAAAACGCTCGGATGGAAAAAGCGATTAAACGGAAGAAGAAGCTGAATAAAAAATGAAAGAGGAACCCTCCTTTTTTCACACGACCAAGACTTTCGGGAAGGATTGACAATCGAGAAAAAAAAACATGGGAAGAATAAACATGCATCGATGGAATCACTTTTGGATGTTGAAAAGAGAGAAACCAAATAGCGAAAAAATCAAGAAATAAGAAAAATCCGCGATAAACAAAAATTAAATTAAATTCGAGCGAAAATACTTGATGAAGACTCCTCCTTTTGTTCTTCGATAATCGCAAGGTAATTGCAAAAAGTATACGATATACAGGTAATGGAAGAAAGAGGAAATGCTCGGCGAAAGCAATGTATTATAGAAATATACATATTACGTGCGTAGACTTAATTTAGGGCCGAAAGTAAATGAGGAAGAAGAAAAAGAGAGACGAATGAGTGAAAAAGAGCATCCCTCCATCCTTTCGTTTCGTTTCGTAATTCGCATCACTTTTTCCCTTTCGTGTAATTTTTTTCACCTCCTCGTCCATCCAAATGCGCTCCGTCTTTTTATTTCTATTTTCTTCAGTTTTTATTTTTTTTTCTCTCACTCTCGCGTCGATGTGTATTTTTTTTTATTAGAATAAATTGTAGAAATTTTTTTTTTGAATGGAAAATTGTGGATTTTTTTTCATTTGGAAAAAAAAATGAAATGTAATTGGAGGATACGTTTTCTGACTGGTCAGGAAATGAGAGAAGTTCGCACGTCGGTTTCTTCGCCTCTGATCCGTTTCCGGTTTCCCATTCACTCCTCTAACCGAAGGGAAGCAATTTTTTGAATATATATATTTCTATACAAGATACAATAATGTTCGCGAGCGCCCCTCTCCCCACATCATATACGTAATTTGAAAGAAACGTTTAAGTAAATCGACGAGATGAAAAAAATTGTTCAACGAGGAATACTTTCATGTATGCGGAAAATAATGTACACGCGATCGAAAATTTATAATTTTACATTTGTTTCGCTACTTAGATTTATATTCATCGGATTTTTCTCCATTGCTTTACCTTTACTGACGAAAATTTTTTATCACGAAAAGGAACGTTTTTAAATCCTTTACCAAATTGTTGATAAATTCAAGATTTTAAACGTAAAAATGAATTTTCGTTCGCGTGTTAAAAATGCAAAAGAAAAAAAGAGATAAGGAAAAGAAAGAAAAATGTCTGATTATAAGAAAAATGTTATCGATATTTTCACTACGGCTGAATAAACGATAAGAGGAAAATTTTTAACAATTCTCCAACGTCTGTGCGAGTTGAAGAGAGAAGAGAATTTATATATTTTTTTCTTTTTTCAAAAATACGTCTTTTTGCTTAAAGACATTTTTTTTATTACGAAAGAAATTCTTCATCTTGGAATGACAGGTTTCTCTCCTCCCAAGAAACTCGCTCAGCGTCCTTGTATACTAAAATGAAAAAAGCGAACTTGAAAAAATACCCACGTATACCGAAAGACTCAGGTGCGAATGTTCTTTGTCATACCAATTTTTCTTCCGCAATAATCGAAAAGAGAGAAAAGGCACTTTGTGAATTTCTCTGAAAACAAAAAATCGTATTTGCTCGTGAATATCAATTGAATGAGAAAAATTAAATATTCACAAAACGATCGAGTATATTGGAAACGCAGTAATTTTTTATCGAACCAACGAATCCGGTAAACGGATTCTCAATTTTATCCATCGATATTTTAATTCTCTTTTTACTTTTTGAGATTTTATCGATATTTCGATAGACCCGAAATATGTCTATAATGGAAAACGACTGCGTAAACATGACAATCAGGGTTTCGAATGACGCAGAATTTTTCAAATTTTCTTTCAAGAATTTTAATCAAGAGAACGATTGAAATCGACTTTGCAATTGTCACGGGACATTAAAAACATTCTTAGCAAATCTTTTACTCGATGTATTTGTTGACCAGTAGATTGTTTAATTTTGTTGAGCTCTAAGGTGTTTTTATCGTCCACGTGATACCGAAAAAGTCGATTTAATACATTGATTTATTTAAATTGACAGATTTACGTAAATTATCCTAATGTTAAAAAAAATATATTTTAAAAACTTAACGTTTCCATTTGCTCGATCGGTTTTCCTGTCATTTAATTTTCTTCACATTTTCCCAAATAAATAAAAAAGTAAAAAAAATGCGAGCATCAACTGGATGGATCGCAGGATAACAGAAACAACAAAATTGACGAGACAAAGGAATACACGAGAGAAAGAAAACATAAACATGAGTTCATTCGATTGAATCATCGCCTTAAAAATGTATACGAAGTAACAGTTAAGGTATCTAAGTAATAATCATGTTAGAGGGTAAACGGAAGATGGAGGAGAAACGAGAGAAGATGGAACTCGAGTTTTTATGCGGGACGATATACGAGAGTGAGAGAAAATCCATAAATAAAAATTGAAAGGAAGAAAATAGGAGGAAGAAGGAAAAGAAATAAGGGAGAAGAAGAAGAAAAAATAGCGTATGGAAGAGATGACGTTTACGATTGTGCGTACGTGAATATTGTATGGGTGAATGTATACGAGAGAATTGAAATAAATAAATAATAAAATGGAAGGAAAGGAGAGCGCAGAAAAATAAAAAAGATAAGGAGTAACGTGCTTGAACGAGGGGGTGATAATACGAGAGAGTAATGTATAATAATTATTGTATAATTATGGAATGATGATAATACGATTATGACGTTTAATGATAATGATTATTATCGTTGTCATCATAATGATAAATGATAATTGATAACGATGATGTATAATAAGCTAAAATTTATTGTATCGGTATGGAATCAGATTTTTTCCACTGTTTGCGCATTGATGACTATTGACACCTAAGTAAATGAAAAAAAGGCAAATAAATTTAACAAAAGTGAAAAAAAACATCAACACGACTGAACAACGTGAACAACATTATTCATTGTGTTTTGTGCTTTTTATGATAGATTTAAGTCTCGGATGCAACTTTTATTATTTCACCACTCCTTTTCAACCCTTTCGTGCATGCTCATTTTAGTTGGAAATTTTCTTTAAAGAACGTGATATAAGTGTCGGAAAATTTTCTTATTTCAAAAGATTACATATGAAATTAAAATCATTCAATACAAGAAAATGTGCAACATTTTTCGAATGTGGATTTTTCATTTGTTGCAATTTACTATTTAAAAAAATAAATTTGAAAAACAATAAGCTTAAAAGCAGACGTTACAATATCTTGGAAAATTGTTAAGCAGACTTGATATTGAAAAAAAATATTGCACAAAGTATGACGAGTCTATATAGACTGTAAAGGTTCATTATTTCATCATTTCAAAAATCAATTATAAAAAAGGTGTTGCCAAAACCGATAAGCCTTATCATCAAAACTAATTCCATCTCGATCATCTCGTTCATCGCATCGCAACGAGCAAAAGATCACGTTCCGCGGTTACATCGTAACGTATACATGATTTGACGGAACTCTCGAATATAATGGCGCGCGGACGCGCGTGTGCGAACGTACGACGGTTAACGGTGGGCGGAGAAGAGAGAAGTTGTTAGTGAGAGAGGATTCCGATGCCTTTTCTCTCTCGATCGAGCTTTGTTAACAATCCCTGGTCGGCGGGTCGCCGCCTCCTCGCCCTCGGACGCGTCAAGAATCGCCAAAGGCTTCCAAGGCGTCACTAAAGAGGGCGCCACCGTTTACGGTGCAAAAAAAAACAAAAGTAAAAAGACAAGCAGAAGGATACCGCCACCGTGCTCATTGTCATCCGTGCTCTTTTCTCCGATATCTCTACTTTTCTCTTGTTCTCACGTTACGAGGCTCACCCCCCCCCCAACCCTCACATGCCGCCTCGTGGCACACGACCCTTGCGTCCTTTCTGAAATATGATAGCCCTTAGAAATTGTATATTTATAGGGAATATGTGCGCTTTGCAGACGTATAAAAGTGCCAGGATCCGTAGGAGAGAGTTCCCGGTGGTTAGTCGACTCGATGCGGGGGCGTTATAACGCCCCCCCCCGCCCCCTCTTATTGCCAAGCAGCTCTTTGACTTCTCGTCCTCTCGTCTTCCCGTTCCCTCTTGCCCCTCGACCGACGAGCCAACTTCGCGAGCGTAGGTGCCAATTACCGTTGATGGTTATTCCATGGAAATGGACCTTGTTAGCGGCAGGACGACGGAATAGGAGCGAGAAGATGAGAGAATCGGGGAAAGATATACCAATTATTTTCGTACCCTCGATTCCTCCCGGGCCGGCCTCCTTCTAAGCCACCTTATAAATCAACCATCGATTACGACTCATATTGTGGCGATCGAGTATTCTTCTGTTTGTATAAGGTCAATTTTTTTAAAGTTACCGAAGATTGAAATTAATTTTTTTTAAATTTTGATTCATCTGAGCGTTTGGTATTATTTGGTATTATCGTATATTCATCCGATTTGTTTGGTATTTATTATAATAAACTCAAAAAGTTTCGTATGAGAAATTGCAATAGTACTTAATTGACTACCTCTAAAAATATTTTCATAATAAATTGTCTAAAATAGTTAAAATTTCTTTTTCCAAAATTTTTATGCACTCAACATTAAAAGAATTATTTTCATCATCGCGTTCGAGTTTCACTGAAACTTTTTTTTTTCAACTAAACTCGAATCTGCTGAGATCCTAAAATAATAAACAAGAGGTCGGGATGCTGCATAAGCAATATATAAAGCGTTGACGGGCGAAAGGCAGCTTCGCCAGCGAAACAATCTCGTAATGGTAGGACTGACTGATTCATACGTGGCTGGCGGTGCGTGTATGTGTGTTGGAACTCGAGGTATAATGAGATATTAGAGAGGAGCTGCTCGACGAGGGAGTGCTCGCTGGTTACGTGTTACGTGTCGCTGTGTGCCTGTTGATATAATAATATCGGGCGCATGGAGAGATAGGAGAGAGCGCAGGTTGGTAGAGCAAGAGCAAGAAACATATGATAGCGGTGGACTGGGCCATCTCCGCTTATAATACGAAACACTGCTCTCTCGGTTTCTCTCCTGAACGCTCTATCTCGCTCTTACCCTCCCCATTGCCGTTACGTTACGGCTGGTAACAGCAGGAGTATCGCTTTCCCTCTGGGGACGCGATTATGACGTTGTCTTCTCGTTTCTGACGCTCAGTGTACAGGGTGTCCAGGAATTTCGTGTTAAATCCAAGAGAACTAGATTCTTGACTAAAATTCGAGACGAAAAGTCCTGACGCGTTTTTTGATACGAGGTACCAGTGACGAGTTATCGAGCATCGAACGCTGACCAATCGGTTACGAGTCACGTGACCATACGCGCTTGCTGATTGGTCGAACTCTTATCGTCTGTAACTCTTCGAGTTTTGGTCGGATTGGAAAAAGTTGGAGTACTTTTCGACTTAGAATTTCATGGCCAATCCATCTGTTTGCAAATAATTCAAGTATATCAATGTTGGAATTTAACTTAGTTAAATTTTTTTAAATTCAATTTTAAATTATTCCGGTTCGACAAGTTTAAAAATTTCTAAAAGTAAATTTCTTTGCATAAGATTCTTTTTAAGAAACGTAACTCAAGAATACATTCATACGATGAAGCTATTGAGTATTCGAGGATATTGGAAATGCAGTCTCATTCGTTAAAAGAGCGACGGGGCGCAACGCGCGCTCGCAATAGTGGAGAAACCCAGCGCGGGATCAGACGAGCTCGTTCGCAACGCCGAGCGCTTCACCATGCAAAGGAACGCCAAAACAAACAAATTCTAAAAAGAAAAACCAAAAAATACGAAAATATGCGAGTAGAAAAAAAAAATGAAAAAAATACCAGAAAAATTCAGCACGAATTTGCACAAGCGAAAAGGTAGAGGGGAAAAGCTTTGGGAAATCTCGCTCTTGGCCGTTGGTATACGGGATGGAAAGAGGTTTGGCACACTGGCAGCAGAGAAAGGGAGTACAGGGCGAGCATTGGAACAGGCGAGGCTCTCTCGCACCCCGAATGGACAAATGGGTGTCCCTGCATATGTAAAAGCACCACTGTTCGGCTCACCCTCGGCCGGCCATTTGTCAATGTCAAGGCGCGAGCGCCGTAGTCATGGAAACACCCTAGGGCAGAGAGTAAGCGAGAGAAAACGAAAGAGAGCGAGGGAGAGAGCGCGAGAGCAACACAGAAAACGATAGAGAGAAAACGGGAGAAAGCGACTCAAAGAGAAAACGAGAGAAAAAGACTCGAAGAGAAAACAAGAGAGAAAAAGTGATGGAAAGATTCTTGGAGAGGGAGAGAGCGAGAGAAGTAAACAGAGAGGAATGTACACGGAGAAAAAGGAAAGGAAGAGAGAAAGTTGCCGAAACGAGCAGCCCGAATACAGATATACTCGCGAAGGGTGAAAACCAAGATTGCCAAGGTTTCGTCGACGTAGTGCTTTGCCACCCCCTTGGATCGGTCTCGATTCGCGAGAGTGCCCCGGTGAGGGAAAGGCTGGGAGCCACCCCTCGAGATCTCCCGTTCGTTCGCGCACTCGCCTCCCGAGTTTTCCCCCTCGTCAGGAATCCCTCCTTTCGCCGGCGAATTTCCTCCCCCGCGGAGCATGCGCTCGCCAGCTAACCGGAGTTCCGAGATATCGCGTCGACGGACTCGAGGGCGCCTCCGGACGACTCCACGATCTCTGGAGGGCTTTTCACCCTCCTTCGAATTTTGAGCTGCCAAATGGCTCATAGAATTACCTCCTCTCCTTATTCCCCATAAAGGGATCCAACTTTCGAAACTTCCAATGGATACTTACACCTTTCAGGGAACAGTTATTAAAAAATTATTACAAGAAAAAAGTTTTCCCGCTGTACGTTGCCCGATAGCCAATAAGTCCGAAACGTAAATCAATTTTTTTTTAATATCAAATATTCATAGCAATTTTTTTCATTCGTCGGCAAAAGTTTAAAAATTGTTTTGTACTTGTTTTATATTATCGAGTATTTTGTTTATTTTTCATAAATATAGATTTGTGATTTTTGAATATACTTTATGAAAAGAAATTGTTTATCCTTTTTGAATTTAAAAAACTGATTTTTAATTTTTATCACGTTTTTTCTTATTTGACAAAATATGTTGTTTAGATATTTAGCGATTAAAATGATATTTCGTGTGTCTATTTTTAAATATTCAAATGGAATATAAAAAATTGAATTTAAAAAAGGAATAAAGATTAAAAAATTGAAATTTGTTATCACAAGCTTTCAGTGATATGAATGTTGAGCTTAAAAAAGGGATTTAAAAAAAGCTTAAAAAAAACTCAGGCTGTGGAAGAAGTTTTTCAATCCCTGGAATGAGTAATCTCTTTTCCTCTCTCTCTTTCTTTTTTCCCTCGCACTCCTCAATGTCTCTTTTCAAATCCTCCGACGAGAAGGCAAAAGCGGGAAGCTCAGCATTAGCCCTCTTTATGACAAAAATCTTTTTTGAAAAAAAAGAGAGACAAGAGAAAGGGAGGAATTCCTTTTATGAACAGACATAACCTCTTGCCCCTTTTTCGCAGCACATAATAGGAAGCTTCGTTCTTTCTCGTCAGATGTGACGAGGATAGGTGAAGCCGAGAAGAGGAATGAAAAGAGACTCCGGATCTCGTCGCCTCCGGGAACGACACGTTCTCTTACAATTTTCAAAAAAAAGAAAATATTTTTAAAAAACTTAAAAAATGAACTTTTCATCAGAAAAGAAGCTCAAAGATGAAGACACGTCGAGAGATAACCAAAGGTAAAGGGTTCAAAGGTAAAATAACGTAGAATAAAGCAGTAGACTAAAAAAAAAAAAAAATTTTAATGCAAAAAATAACAGTGAAATAATTTAAAAAATGAAAATTGTAAATTTACCAAAAAAGGAGAAAAAATTCTGAAAAAGTGAGCACAAAATGTAGTTTTACAAATAATTAGAGAATTCGAAATTTCGATAGTAAACGATCAAAAAACTTACTTGAAATAATAAAAAAATCTATTAATATAAATAAAAAAAATTTTAAATTTATAAAACTCCTTAAAAATAGAAAAAACAAACAGCTTGACAATTGGTAACAAAAGTTTAATGTTGTATTAAATAAATGCATTTGCCGATACCATTGGATGTTCGTTTAGTGGATTGATTCCAAAGCAGAAGGAATTAATAATCAAAAATTAGGATCCAGGTTAGTGACTCGAACATTTTCGGCGATCGATACATAAACAGGCAGAGATAGCGATACATATAGACTTGCGAGATGGAAGAAGGGTTCTCGGTATGGGTGTATCGAGTGTGCGGCAAGACAGCTCGTTGAAATATGCAGAGGAAAACGCCGCCATTGGCACTGTCTCATTGCAACCAAAAGAGCGAACGAAAAGATGAGCATTTTTTGAAACTAACACACGAACGTGTATAAAAATCAAAAAACAAAAAGAGAGATTTAAAATAAAATAATAAAAAAGGAAGTACGAAAAAAGAAATAATAAAAAATTTAAAAGAGCAGAAAAATATAGAAACAGAGACATAAAATACGAAAAAGAAAAAAAGAAAGAAAACTACAACAAAATGAAAAGAATAAGCAGCAAGAGGACGTGAATGAAATCGGAAAACAGAGGAAAGAAAAATTAAACTATACATAGATGAGAAAAAAAAGCGAATGAGAAGAGACGAAGAGAATACAAAAGGATAGAAAAAAAATATATAAAAAGCAAAACAGGGAGAAAGTACCGAAAGGTGTAACACAGAATAGGAAAAGAGAAAGCACAGACTAGAGAGAAAGAAAGAGAATGAATGCATGAACGAGAGAAACGCAGAAAGGAGTAAAGAGAACGAAAATAGAGGGAAAGAGAAAAGCAAAGAGAACGAGAAAGAGGGAAAAGGGCAAAGGGGTTGCGATAGAGAGCGCCTGCGCAGCTCGTAATGATTGACTGGCTCGCTGGCAGCCAACAGACAGACGTTCGCCCGACCATCCGCCCAACGCACACAGAAAGCGGCAACGCGCACCAGAAAGCACCAAAAGCAGCGCCATAGATTGTACCGCGGGCTCTCTCAGCCCTCTCTCTCCCTCGGCGAAAGCTCCCGAGTACCGCTTTTGCACTCAAAAACCTTCTGATTCCAATACAAAGCGCGATCGTGCTCTCTGTCTCCCTCCACCATTCCGTTTCCTTTCTTGACTTTCCCATTTCACTCTCTCTCTCCCTTTCTTCCTCCATTCCCTTTATTCCGCTTTTTTATCTCGCACAGTGCTGGAAACTCTTTCACTGTACTCGGAAAGAATCCGGTATTGTTTTTTTTCTTCAATTTATTCCCATCGGTGTCAAAGTTCGAAGGATCGTTCTCTATGATATCCTTTTCAAACATTTTTTAAATTTATTTTTCACTTCAGTTTAGCAATTTTATAAAATGAATTATGAAATTTCGCATAACGAATGATTCTTAATATTTCTGTAATAATAAAATTAATCATAAATAACGTTCAGCATTGATTTTAGAGGATTTAAATTACTTATGATTTTGAACATTTTTTCGGTAAACATAAGCTTGAGAGTACAATGCTTTCTATTTTTTTTCATAAATAATAACATTTAAAAAATCAATAAATAAAAATTAAAATGATGAAAGAATGTTTACCGATGCAAAGTTCTTCCTTCTTCATCGGTACACTTTCAATATTTTTCTCTCGTCACAAACTCCGTACCTTTATATAATAAATATCCAGAAGCTCGCACAGATATAAATATAGAAGCAAAGGTACAGACACGTATGCATTTTTAAATCCTCGCCGGAGCGTTTAATCCAATACCGTCCAGGCGTCCATCAAGCGAAGCCGCGCGAAGGTCGGAAAGGTTTTGTCCATTTTTTGTTCACCGAGCAACAACGATACGAATACAGGTATGGGCGCGTGTTCGAGTTGGAAAAGTGAGTCCGCAGCCTCACTCGTACCTTTTTTGTCCCTTTTGCTCCTCATTTCTCTCTCTCTCTCTCTCTCTCTAAATATAACATACATATATATTTATTTTCTCTCTCTCTCTCTCTCTCTCTCTCTCTTTTTCTCTCTCTTTCTTTATCTATATCTATATCTATCCTCCTCTGCAGGTCTCTGTCTCTCTCACACCGTAAATTCACGGCCGTGCGCGAGAGCATGTTCAGCGTGTCGCATAAAGCGTAAAACCAACGTGAATTACGGTAGTATCGCGTTACAACGCTCCCTCGTCCTCGCATACACCTTTTTATACGTCCACATCTATATACGCACATTATGTACACGCACACGAGTGACGACGGGCACAGATACATTTTCATAATACGCACGTACACGTGTACGCTCTCGTGTGACGTCGCGTTCGACAATCCTCGACGTCCCTTTGCCCTTTAGGAATTTATGTAATTTTTCGCACTCCGCCGACTATTTTCCCACGGAGCCATGCACACGTGCATCCACCGACGACACTGACGTAAACGGAGAAATATTTTTTGAGCCTCGCCTCAATGTTTTTGGGAACCTTTTTTTCGAAAGGAATTTTCATTTCAATTTTTTTTTCATAGTTTTTTCCCCTCTTGTCCTGATTTGAGTCAGTTTAATTATTAAGCCATTAATTTGTAATGAGTACACGAGAAAATTTTCAATTGAGAGTATAGTGAGAAAAAGAATTTTTCAGAAATAATTATTTATTGTTAATCTACAGGTCTCTCGATACTAAAGGTCATTTTTACTTAAGGTCGTACTTACGAAAAATTCGGTTTGAAAATTTTTATATTTTTTTTTTCTTGATTTGTAATATGTATTCTGTTTTATTTTCTCAATTTACACGATATTTTGGATCAAACCTGCTTCAAGATCTGAAAAACAAAAAAAAATTGAAAACAAATTGTCCTCTCAGTGTGGTGAGACTCGTCGTCAAAAGAGAACGTACGAGAAGGCGATCAGACTGAAGCGACCGCGAGAGAGGAATCGTTGACTCGCCGTGAAATGGAGAAGAGATGTAAAAGAGGACTCCGGGTACCCAACCTACAAGGGAAAGATCGCGATTGAGGAGGATCGAAAAAAAAAACCTCGAGACTCGAATCTCTCGTCGCGAATTTTTCTTGACACCAAAAACGCCTTTGAAATAATTTTTTTTATCCCCCACATTTTTTTCTCTTTTTTATCGCTCGCGCTTTTTTTCCTCCTCTCTTCTTGAGAACTTCACACCGCCGGATGTTGTCGCATAGACTTTTCTCTGGTAAGCTCGAGGTCGATAAATCGGGGCCTGACGCTGCGTACCGGAATTTAAGTGCGAAGAAATTTGTATTCTCGCGCGCTTACACGACCAAAGTTTCCCATAAATGGCCTTACAAGTGACGTTTTTTTCCCTCTCGATATTTTCTTTTATTTTCCTCGTCCTCTTTTCTCTCTCTTCACCTCATCCTGGAAGAGTCTGAGAGCTTGATAATTAATCGCGCTGCCGTTATGGGCGAATGAACTTGACCGGAGACGCGTTTCACTCGCGCTGAAAATTTCCATACCGAGACGAGAGAGATCTCTCTGTTGCCGCCGTCCCTGCGCGAATCCGCTCCGAGCTTCTGCATCGACTCGCCGCGATTCGTTGCCCGAAGACTCGTCGATGTCAGCTCTGTAATTTACAAGGTAATACCTCCGCGACGGACCACGAAGAGTTCTACACTCCGTAGCATCCAGAAATGCAATTATTCAGCTCTCTAGGTACGATTCCTGTCGGACAACGCTCTCGGACCTTTCGAAAACGCCGCGGTTTGAAGTACGTGGAATAGTAATATTTAAATCACCCGAGAAATTGACTGCTGGTAATAGATATCAATGTTTTCTATTTACAAATTCCGATATATTTGACGGCTGTCAAAAATCTATTTTAACCAATTTTTAGTATCGCTTTTGTAAATTTCTTAAATTATTTTTGTCTTTTGTTTCTATTTGAGTATGTATGTCCGATGTTAATTTTTTTATAAAAAATATGAGTGTTACTGTAAAAAATACAAAACACAGACGAATAAATTAATTTAAGTATAATTGGCAAACGAAAAATTGAAAAAAAATTGGCGGTATGAGTAAATTCAAATTTATATAAAAATTGAAAATTATTTATCTAGCGATCAAAATTGCACGTCAATTTTTAATTCTGGACTATGCAAAAAAAATTAATATTTTTTTAACTTATTGATCACAAAAAATTTTTACATGATTCTTGTAACAACTATTTTATCACTCGGCATACTTTTGTACTTGTTCAAAAAGTTTAAAAAAATATTTTTCTAATGAATTTACAAAATTGGTGATATGGGTAAATTGAAGTCCATAAAGCAATTGAAAATTCTTCATCTAGCAATTAAAATTACCAATACGTGCCAATTTTCAATTGTAGACTATGCAGAACATTTTTTTTTACTTGGTCACGAAATGATTTCATATCATTTTTGTAGCAACTATCTAATTGCTTGGCGTACTTTTTACTTTTTCAAAAAACATTTTTTACACGTTTTAAGTGAATTTAAAAAAAGTTAAAAATTTCAATTTGTATGTTAGAGTAATGTTCTCTGTCTCGGGGGTGTATAAAATTGTAGAGGGTAGTCGAAATTGGCGCAGATGGGACAAGAGACCCCAATCGGAGAATTTTCCATCGTGAGGGACGGAAAATTTGTACCCGACTGAAAAGGGATACGCAATCCGTCGGTTGAGGACGATTAGAGGCGAAAGCATCAGGTGCCGGAGCGCATCTTTGAGCAAACTTTGAGAGACGAGAATTACACGGCGAACCCCTCATAAATGCGTCCGCGAGTCGATGGCTTTATCCCGCTGGAATTAGGCCCGAATCGAGCGGGCACAAAACACCCTTATTTTCAACAACGCCTGAGCCTTTCGGCTCTTCCAACCGCTTGTTATGCAAAGCAGCCGATACTGATACAACCCCGAATCAGAGAAAACCAAACATTCTGAGCCTTCCATCTAAGCTCAAGGAAAATATCAATTTACTTTCTTTTTATACTTTCAAACATTTAATTAATTTTTTTTTCAATATTTATTGTAACACTTGCTACAATTATATATTTTATAATCTTAGTCTTTAATTTTCATTATTTTTAGAGATATGAAAAATTTGCATTTAATTTTCCAAAGTAAACATTTTTTATCCATCTTTTTAATTATGAATGAAATGTTGAATTCGATTTGCACAAAAAAAAGAATTGTCATTTATCAAAATAAA
Source organism: Cremastinae sp. B BG-2022a (assembly GCA_030522605.1). Taxonomy (NCBI): domain Eukaryota; kingdom Metazoa; phylum Arthropoda; class Insecta; order Hymenoptera; family Ichneumonidae; species Cremastinae sp. B BG-2022a. The sequence continues at coordinate 12,853 of JAPYYX010000714.1, read as the reverse complement.
AAAATTATGAAATTTTTTATTGAATTGTCGAGTCATTTTATTAAAAGTTGGTAAATGAGAAAATTGTAAATGAAATGTTAAAATAATCGATGGAATATTTCTGAAGATTTAGAGAGAGTCTGTCGGATTTCCCACGCCCCCCGATCAAGAACGACGAAAATCCTTCTCCTCGACGGCTCCAAGTGCTCGTCATCCTTCTGAGATACGATTTTCTTGACTCTCACAAGACGATTATGTCACTCTCGTAACGAGGAGGATGATTCCTTTCATTCGGGGCCCCCCTTGGCCCCGTTTCCGAGTTAGGAAGTTCCTAGAGGAGTCATTTGTAACGTGACTCCGCGAAAAATGAGAACAGCGAGAAAAAACACACGCGCTAATCGGCGCGAGCGTAATGGTTACGAGCACGAATCGGGTACAGGGCGTTCCCTGCGTCATCGACTTCGAACATCTCCAGCACTGAATTGTCATCCTCATTTTTATTTACCGTATGTCCCCCCTCATTTAATTATGAAAAATGTATAAAAAAACATGAAATGAACGATTTTTATTGTTCGTCAGAAAAATTTAACAATTTCAAAAATAAATAATTGTATCATATTTTTAGTTATATTTAAATTATAGTAAAAGATAAAATAAAATAAAAATAAATAATCGATTTGGTAAATTTTATTTATTGAAAAATAATCGTTCATAAATGTTTAAACAAAATAGTCAAAGGGATTTCATTCGTATTTTCTTCTTTATGTAAAAACAACAAACGTTTAGAATTTCGTTAATATGTTGATGCTCTTTCGCTTTTGATCCCTGATACTAATGGTATTAGTGTCATCGTCAATTGATTTCTCCGTGTACAAATATGTGTCGTGTACAAATATATGTCATGCAGAAATTGACTCCTCTGACGGGATGTGGCAGAGAGAGAGAATAAGGAAATCTTCGGGCGGAGAAAGAGTTCGAGAGATCGTCTTACATTCTCGATGGAATTCTCAACCCTTCTTCGCAGATAATGATCGCTTCATTTTTCCGACAGATTTTCGAGAGTGCTCTGAAACGTTTACCACAAAATATCTAATTACAGTGCTCTTAAAGTTATTCGGTCTAAAAAATAATAGTAAAAGTTTAAAAATGATGCATTTATTATTATTTTTATCATCATAATGATGAGACCAAAAAAATATAAAAATAAGGTAAAAAAATAAAATGATACGAATTGTGTTACAAAATTTTTTAAAATTGTTTCATCTTTCTTATATCAAAAAATTTAAATCTTTTATAATTCTATTTTCAAAACTAAATGACAAAAGATATTTTACAATTATTGCTACAATTTTTCTGTCAAAATTATTTTAAATTTTACAGGAATTTTCTCTAATCTCATAAAAAATGTTCGAAATATGTTGGCAATTCTTAAGTACCACAGTAAACGATACAGAAACACGAAAAATATTTATTCTGACTTCCGACATCGTCATTTTGCAACACTCTATAAAAATTTCTTAATATGTACGTTAATCAAAATACCCCTCCAAATATTTCGAGTTACATTTACTAAGCAGTCACAAAATATATTGAAAATTATTGTCGTGATTTTTTTTGGTCAGTATACAATATAAAGTGCGGTATTAGTTCTTAATGAAAATTCATAGAGAATCCCGAGAGTGTTTGCGGATGGGATTGATCCCTTGGATCCGTGTCATACCGAGCTTTTCGATGTACAAGTTGCAACGGGATGAGCACCAGAAGAAAAAAGAAGACGAATGCAAGTCACGAGATAGTCGAGGAAGGGTCCGACAGGAGCGTGAAGCCAACAATAACAGTGACAAGCGAGCGATTCAATAAAGCATAATATCTGGACTAGGGAGAGGCTCCGTTCTTTCGACACTCCTGCCGGATCTTGCGACCGGCGACGCGGAGAAGAGAGCGACCGCCCGGGAGAATGGGGGATGAAATCTCGAGGCGACGAGAGACCGACCGAGAATTTTGTGCGAGGGTTCCTCCGCCATTGATACCAACATAAATCACAATAGGAATTTGTATTACAGTTACACACGGAGACTACGGGTGGATAGGAAATAAGGAATGTAATAAAGAAAATGGCCGAGAGAGAAAAGCCCTCGACAAAGAGAGAGAAAAGTAGCAAAGAGGACGGAAGCTTTTCTACAAGAAAATCGTTGAAACGTAGGAAATCTGGAAGGAAAGGAAAGTTTTACTGACAATGAGAAGAAATGAAAACATAAAAATAACACGGATTAAATATTGAACAAACAAAAATGAAATATTAACTGTGTAATACGTAAAAAAATTTAAGAATTAAAGTAAAAATTTATACATCGATGCAATGAGAGAAAAGATGCAAAAAGGACAGAAGCTTTTTCACAAGAAAATCGTTGAAACGCAAAATCTGAAAGGAAAGAAGTTTTACTAAAAAGAATTGATGTATAGAAATTAATGTATTTTAAAACAAATATTGAATCGAACTTTTATGATTTAATTAACATAAAATTTGTACCAGAATTGTGTAATTTATTCTAGAGCTCGAATAAGTCATCATTGAAATTATTACATGCAAAAAGAAACTGAATCAAATCAAATCAATTCTTCAGCATAAATCAAAACAAATGGAAAACTAACACAAAAATAAACTTCAAAAATCTAAAAATCTTTTGAATCTATCCTCATCCCTCATTTAACCCAAAAAATACATTTTCGTACTTTCTCCTTGTATTCCATCAATATTTTACCTTTCCGATGCAGTTTTGAGAAGCTTCGAGCGTCTTTTGTGCTTATACACAGAAGAAATTTAGCATACAATACAGAGATACAGCAAGAGAGAAAGACAGAAAGGCAGGCCGAAACAGTAGATGAGCGAAATCTCTCGTTGACTGTCGGAATGGGGTGAACGGAAGAAGGGCGCGTGCGTGCGAGCGAGCTCGAGCTCCAGAGGCAGCAACCCTTCGGAAGAGAATGCCTGCAAGAGCGAGAGCAAGAGAAAAGAGCGAGAGAGAGAGAGAGCAAGGGTGGGAGGGTGTTCTCGGTGGGAGAGGAATGGGGAATTGTAATGAGCAGCCCGACAGTTACAAATGACAGGACGGAATTCGCGAACTGTGCGCGATAGAAGCCTCTTCTGGCCTCGGTTCTCTTCATCCCCCTCCCACTCCCTTCCTCATCCCTCCCAGCCCACCCTTTCTCCCTTTTTCCTCTCTCTCCCTCCTCCTCCTCCTCCACCCTTTTCTCTGGCATTCATCCCTCTCCGGTCTTTCCGCTCGCTTCTCTTTCGCCCTCTTCGCCTCACTTTAGCGTTACGACGTGAGCCGTATAACGCTCTCGATGGAAAGAGAGAGAGGGCGCCCGTTTGCTCCAGCCCAAAGGGCGCTCCGCATGCCTCGGCAAATATTTTCTCCCTCGGCGAAACACACGTAGCGAAAAATCGTGGCTGTACGTCCGTTTCGATATGCGTGCGTCTCAACGAGAGCTCGCTTTCATCCCTTATCAAGGATGTATTCCGCTCTTATCGATCCTGCGGAATATTTTCTCTAGTTCTGAGGAAAAGAAATAATTAGACTGGAATTCGATCGAGGATGTTGCGCAAAACGGAAAATGTGAAACACTATTTTTTTTGAAAAAAAATGTAAGCAACTATATACCCGACTGGAAATTTAGATCCAGCAGCTGTAACTACCATACGGGCCTGACGAGGCTCAGATACGGCAGCCGGTCCTGTGTCCGTGCGTAACCCTGATCCGGCTCTGACACGGATCATAATTGTTTGCCGGATCACGACGTACGTATGTAACTCGTGCATTCTCGTGATCCGGCCCACGTCCGGCGTTCGTTGTACGGCCCGGAGACGTGATTTTGTTTTCGACCTGAACTATTATTTTACCCGAAATATTGACAAATAAAGGGATAAAAAACTCTAACCTCTTCAAAAAATTGATTTATATTTTTCTGAATAGTTACATCACGGAACTGTTCCGGGCCTCGTCAGGCAAACGTACTACAGCCGGATCCGGTCGTCCGGCTACCTGATCGGGGCTTTTTCCGGGGCGGATCAAAATTTCCAGTCGGGTAGAAATCTCAGAAGGGTTTTTCAAAATTTGTTCAAAAATCGAAATTCTGCACACTAAAATCTAAAAAAATTAAAATTAATAAAATTAGATAATTAAATTAGAGTGTCAATTTGTTATTTAAATTCCAATTTTGAAAATCACGAAACTAAAACCAAAGTTGTGGGACTACAATTAATGATTTATTCAGATTATTTAAAGAATGATTACTCATTATTTAAATACAAGTTTCAATTTGGAACCTTGTCCGAAGAGGTTACAGCATCGATACTTCGACTTTGGGTGACACGGCGGTTAAATAACTCGGGTAAGAAGCGCGCGGCATGGTGTTTACACATTCCGAATGTTCGGTGTGCATGAAACGATAAGGTATGCCGCTAACGACACTGTACGCCCAGGGAGTTAATGTGTGTGCAGCTGGAGAGAAGAAAACGAGTGAGACCGACAAATGCATGAAGAAAACATCCGAGAGACGGAGAGAAAGAGTGACGAGAATAAGAAAATGAGAGAGAAAGCGAGATATAGAAACAGAAATATAGAGAAAGAGAAAATTCGAGAGAGCGAGAGAGACTGACTCGTTTTCTAGACGTAAACTCGCAGGTGGTCTCGCCGCACCTACGAGGAATTTGCGATTTCTCACACCTACATCGCTCGCTCCTCGTCTCGAGGAGATAGCGCGCCTCTCACCCGCGTGCTCTCTCGTCGAGAAATTCCGCCACCTCGAGACTCGTGCGGTCGGAAAATCGCTGTGAATTCGCTCCGAGACGACAGCCCAGATAAAGAGCGAGGGGGTATGAAAGTATAATGGACGTTAGTGTATCTGTCCGTGTGTGTCAAGTCTGCTAAATGATGATGTAGATTAAAATTCCGTGAATACGATGAGACACACGCTGGGAAACGAATTTACAGGAATCGAGAAATTTGCTCGACAATTCCGAACGATGGGAGTCAAGTAGAAAGCGCCATGAGTGGTCAGACTCGAATCGACGACGTTTGCTTTTCGTCAAAATTTTTGGTTTCGTTATTTTTTACGTGTCTTTTAAATTGTTACGATATGGCATTGACGTTACCATTTCTAAATATCGATGATACGCAACAACAGAAAATTTTCGAATGCAGTTAGCAAGAAAGTTTCTTTTTTTCGAAATTTAAATAGACATTATTTAATATTGCATTTGAATGTGTATGAAATATGGGAGAGCGATGATCATATGTAAATAGAGATCAAAGTGATCGTTAAAAATTGTATACATTTTAATTTCTGTTGAGAATTTCAAAATTATTATGTATTAAAATTATAATTTTAAATACTCGATATCTTTATTTTTTCAACATGCAACATCACTTTATTTAATTTTTTACCATATGAAAAAATGTTCAAGCAATTTTTGAAAAAATATGGTCAATCAAAACCTTCACGTCATGATTTCCCCTTTAATTTGTGTGAAAAAAATGTTATCTACGTGGGGTCGATCATAAAACCATCTTCTCGTATAAATAACAAATCAAGCATAGACTTTTATTTTTGATAATTCAGTAATTCTGAAAATATATAAAACAATTGTACAGCACACTCTCAGATATGCACAATATGAAATGGAGAAAAAAAATTAATTGCAGTTTGATCAAGAAGCAAAATTCTTTCAATATTTAGCGTGACAATTGAGCTTTTCAAAAATCAAATTCATAGACGGTAAAGAACAATTTTTCCAAGTGTAATAAATTCTTGAAGATCCGTATCAGAGTTCAGAAAATATTCTAAAAAATAAAAAAATACTTTAGTATCCAATTACCGAGAAGAAAAGAATTTTTCACGTGGAAAATTGGTTGACAAGAACCGCGGAAGGAACGAGAGTCTCGGACTGTTAACCCTGTCGAGAATTAACGAGTAACGATTCCCGCGATATAATATGAATTTATACTGAGAAAATGGTCCGACCTCGGCGGATGCGCGGCAACGCATCGCGGGATCGCGATTTCTTGTGAATTTTCTATCTCTCTCGTTCTTTCGCCGACGAATGGTAGCTTCGAACGAATGTCGCGATAACGATGACCGGGTTATCGCGATCGGAGGCGTGACTCCGGCGATTATTCTCCACCGTATTGCCAAGATTTGAGCGCTCCGCTCTCTTTTCCCTCTTATTCTCCGAGAAAATTTATCGCTCGAGTCTCGTTAACGAACGTGTACTCCGGTGAGAGAAATTAAACGTACGCCAGAGATTCGAGCCTCGTGGGTGTCCGGCGTAGTCAAAAAATTTCTCGAGGAATGCGACAATTATCGTTGAAATGAAGAATTATAAATAGAAGGATAAAATGATTAATTTTATTCACTTTAAATGAACATTACTGACGAAACAATTGACTTTTACTTTAAATCTTATGCCAGAGATTCGAGCCTCGTGAGTGTCCAATGGATTCAAAAAAATTCTCGAGGAATGCGACAATTATCTTTCAAATAAAAAGATGTAAATTAAAGAATAAAAGATTTTTATTCACTTCAAATAAGATTTTTATTCACTTCAAATAAACTTCCTTGACATGAAATAATTGACTTTTACTTCCAATCTTTATTTTTTTTTTTTTTTTTAATTTATATCATATTAATTCTTTAAATTACGAATTTATGTCTTTCACCAAATCTGATATATTTTTTAAATAATTATTAAAATCGCTCACTTTTCACGAATACAAAATTATTAACTTTTTCGTCTTCATAAAATTGATAATTCTTCGGTCCAAGGAAAAATTGAGGAATGACGCACAGGATCGAAGTTTTGTCGAGGAAAAAAAAGGAAATAAATGGAAGAGATCCGCTGGATGCCGGCAATATACGGTAGACTTACCCGTGATAAATCCTTATATATGAGGCCACGTTGCGTTCTTTCTCCGTACATCGGCACGTCCGTGTGCGTGAAAGTCCCTCCGGCGGGCCACCCCATGGGATTACCGTAGCATACACTGAAGCCTGCCAGCCGGAACGTGCACGTGGAATGACCAGATATACGCTAAATATCAGATATGTCTTGAAAAAAAGACAAATTCTATGAACAAGACGAATCGAAAAAAAGAAATGTGCTTTAAGAAAAAAAAAAAAATTATCAAAATTCACCAAATGACAATAATCGTTATAGTAACAAAAATATCAGCACAATGCACTTGAACGAAATTATAACTTCGTAGAGTTCATTTTATGTAAAGTTGACTTGTGATAGATGAACTTGGTGTTTTGTCACTCCTCGAAATTTTGATTGGTTCACGATAACGTGATTTTGGGCCTCATCAGTCAAAATCGTATTGGCGATGCTCACAGCCCGCGATCTAATTTCAGTTCTCAGTGCTCAAATTTTGCTGTCAATTTTTGAACAGCACACTCACAGTGTTTATAGAATTTTTACAATTATCAACTATTGGTTCCAAATGAAGAAATCGAAAATAAGATATTGTAAAAAAAATTCGATTATATCTAAATAAAATCAGCGAAAGAGTGGCACGACTTAGATACTGTAAGTTGACAATTTATAATTTATTCTGTTATGGAAGAACAATCCAAAAAATGGAAAAAACATATATTTTTAATAAATCACGACTTATTATAAGTTGATAATTTATAATTTATTCTGTTATGGAAGAAAAATCCAAAAAATGGAAAAAAACATATTCTTTAATAAATCAAGGAAAGAAAATGTCTCGCAGTATATTCCAATAATGGTAGCATATATTTTTTTTGTAAATAGTTTACAAGCAATAGAAATAAATCTGGAGAGAGAAACAACATTTTTTTCGCGAGTCAAAGAATCGAAATTCGATCTCCACCTCATCGAACATTTTATTCTCGATTTTCTGGGTGACTCTCATTCTTTCACCTCGCTCGGGAGTATTTCTCGCCTCTGCTCTATATTATTAGAAGGTTGTAATTTCGTCCCGCGACGTTACGATGGAACGGCGAGGAACGTTATTACCGGCGGATAAGCGAAAAGTCTCGGGGCTTTCTCACAGGATACCTTTTTTCTCAATATATACAGGAAGGAATAATATTTTATCCCTGGCGACGAAGACAGAGTCATTGAAATGTATTTTTTCACACTCTTTTTCGTTGAAATTATTAAATTTATTGAATTTCTTTTTTTGCTAACACTACGAATATTTTAATTTATATTTAACTTTAATTTACATTAATATTCAATATTTTTGTTTTAACACAAATTCGGTATAAAATTTTGTACAATAAATAAAAACATACATTTTATACATTTTTGACATATAATTTATTCTTATTTAAAAATTCTATTTATACATCGTACAAATAATTATAGTTCGAAAAATATAAAATGAAAGATGAATTATATTAAATAATGAATTGACTAATGTGTAAAATTGGAAAAGTGAGTAATAAAATAATTCCAAAGTGAATCATTTCGCATTTGGAAGAAATGAAACGTCAAACGGGACCGGAAAATTCGGACGGGGCTAAAGGGTAGAAAATTAGGGGAAGAAAGGGGTGCTCGACGTTTTCCGGTGCGTTTGACGTTATAAAGATCGGTATCGTCGGCGGCAGCGATTATCCATTACGGCGACATAATCGTTGGCTCGTTAAACGTTAACGACTCTCGAGGCTCGCTGTAGCCACTTGTATCGGGTGCTCGCTTCCGGAATAGCCTGGCTCTCGACGCACAGAGCCACAGTCAACTTTCCCAGCACTCCGTAATACGAGGATTCCCTTCTAATCGCGGTCACATATTTTTCCTCGCGAGTAGTCCCACAAAACTAGTTCGTCTCCACCTCGACTATAAATTTTAAAACATTCATCAAAGTTTGACATTTTTTAAATAAAAATCGAACCATTAATTATTCACTAATTCGTTTTTATCAAATAAAATTAAGAGTAAATACGGCATGAATAAATAAATAAATTCTTCTCATATTTCTACATAAATTTTATTTACCAAAGTCATTGATTTATCGCTATTTCGTGCAAAATAAAATCCCATTCTTTTCAACGCTTGCGTCCAATTAACATAACGTCATTATCGAATGACGAGGAATTTAATTAAATTTTCCGGATCCTTTAATTTCAACGGGTGTAGCAAAAATATTCAATAATTCTTGAAAAATAATAATAATAATAGTTTTTTTAAAGGGATCAAAAACCGATAATTCTGAAAATGACAGGGAACGATTCTCAATTTCGTATTGCAGAAAAAAAGGATCGAGTGAGAGTGAGAGAGAGCGAAAATATTCAAGCGGCATTTCGCAGGCCGAACGGGTTGGTAGGGCGGGGAAGGAAATAAAACGCGTACCGCGATAGAGAAAGAAAAAGAGAGAGAGACGCGAGGCGGACGTTTCCCGATGTATTCGGACTCGTTTCGCCGGTTTGTTCGCCGCCCACGCCCCGTCCGATCCGCCATTGCGTTCGTTATAATTAAAAACGCAATTCGCAATTGCAAATTGGAAAATGGGTGAGCGGGCCTCTGGCCAGGGGAGGGGCGGGAGAGGACGACGATGAGGACGAGGGGAAAGAAACGGAAAGAGAAGCGAGCGCCGATCGCTGTTCGCCGTTGTTTATGTACCGTTCATTGATTTTTATACGAGGAAATTAACGACCGGCCGCGATTTTGGCGTCGCCGGTCCTCCCGCGCATTCAACACCCTCGTAACAACGAATACCGCGTGAAAGCCCATCGATACCCTCTTCCGCAAATCTATATTTATATCTCGCCTTTTTTTTTGGTTTTTCTCTCTTTTTTTTACCCGTCAAAACAAAAGAGTCGCTTTTTTCGCAAAAGCTATTTTTCACATATTTTTTTATTTGTTTTTTTTTGTGCTACGGACGTTTTTCGAAAATTTTTGGAAAAAATTGTCAAAGGGAAATTGAACTTAGGGGCAGCTGTTGAAATATTTTCATTTTAAATTGTTCGATTATGAGTCGAGAGGGGTTTTCATTCAAACGAGTAAAAGTTGGGTGTGTTTCTTTGTGGATTTCATATTTATATTTTCAAAGGTATGGATATGCTTGACTACAATTTGTGAAATGTCAACATATGAAATCAAATATCGTTTATCCATTATTTTAATTCAAAATTCATTAGGGAATACCAAAAATTACTACGATTCTTAAAAACGCAGGTATTTATAATTATAAATTATTTTTCTTATATTTAAATTTCAGTATTTTCCAGTTCAATTACTCTTAAAATTGAAAAAATAAAATAAAAAGCCAAATTTGAGATAAATGGCTGAAAATTAACAAACAATCGCAATGTAATCAATTTCAACAGAGAAAATAGAATTCATTCATTGTTTTAACTTTATTAAAACTCATCAAAAACATCCGGAAATCATTTTCATTCTTCAAACGTAACGTATTTGCGTTTAAATTATTTTTTACTCAAATTTCAGTATTTTTCAAACTCACTCGTTATATTTACAAATTAATAAATAAACCGTAAAAGGCAAACACGAGATAAATGGCTGAAAATGAGAGAACAATCGCGTTGTTATTTTCAATGAATTGGCTCGCATGTCGAAAAATGAGACACCGCGAGTATCTACAATTCATACTTTGGCCGTATTTCCGGTTAAAAAGCGGAAACTGGAAATCCAGCAGAGAAGGGGAGGAGGAACCTGCGAATTTGTTTCGCCGGTAGAAACGGGGATAGGTTTTTGATAAATCATCGATGCTTCGTGCACGTCGCTGCAAAATATAACATAATTATCGTTGTATAAGTTTTCGGTAGATTTGTGGATTATTTTGGCAGATATCGTGGAAAACTTTATATTGAGAAATTGGCAAGAGGGAAAAGAACGAGACGGTGAAAAAAGGGAAAGAAAAGGAGAGAAAAAAAAAAAAAAAAAAACAAAAAAAAAAGCAAAAAAAAAAAACGAAAAAAACAGGAAGGAAAACTGAACGCTGGAAAGGGAGCTGGCTCGTCCATTAACGGAGCGAAGCGGTAAGAAATTTGAGCTCGCTCGGACTCTCGGGTGGCCCGTTATTTCCGTCTCCGTTCGGTAATGCGATCGGAGCTAATGGCTCGCCAGCGGGTTTCGCGATAGCCCACTAAATAACTCGCGAATGGTACAGGTTAATCGCTGAAAGCCAAAAGGACCCATCTCCCATTATTTCGAGCCAAAGGGGAGATCCGAAGGGGCGAGTCGTCCTCCTTTTATCGGTTTCCTTCGAAATATCGTTCTCAGCCGGTGCTCTCGCGGATTTATCAATTCTGTGCACTTGCTTCCGTGCTCGGTCTCTCTCTCTCTCCCTCCCTCTCTCTCCTTTCGCCTCTTTCACCTCTCCGCTGGCCCACACCCCCCACCCTTTGACTCCTTCTCACCTTCCTGTACTCTCTTTTCCCCGATATATCCCTGTCCCTTACATTCTCTCTTATTACTCACCTCACCGGCCACGTCTAATATCCTCTAATATCGTCGATGGGATTTTCAAACTTATCGGAGCTTGCCAGATGTCCGAGCAGTCTCGATTAATCAAATAACAAGGAAAAAAATAAATAAATTCGAGACGGGTCTGACGAAAATTTCAATCAAGCGCTTCCACTTTTCGTGGACCGGACAATCATTCGTATTGAGTAGAAAAGGAATTGTTGGACAGACATAATTTGTGGGCAAAAATAAATTTCATAAAAGTAAAAAAAAAGTTTTTTATTGAATTTTTAAATCAGAGCAATAGTTTTTATTTTATCGTCTTTCATTTATTCTGTCCTGTACTTAATGTTCGAGCAGTCTCGATCAATCATATGATAACGAAAAAAATTAATAAATTCTTTGACGAGAGTATTTTATTTTTATTTTTATGAAATTCAAATCAAGGCATGCAATATTTTTTATTTTATCGTCTTTAATTCATCCCGCCCTATACCCGAGCCCTGAAAATTCTTCCAGAATTTACTTTTGCGCTGATTCGCCGCAAGAGAGACTGAAAAATTAATATTTGAAATGGATTTTGGCTCGCGAGTGGCTCTTGATATTGCAATGAGTTTAACCGCGAGAAATCATTCTCGACAACTGAACGAAGCTGGTGGAAAAATCGCATACGCTGAGGATTTTATAGACAAATTCATGGGGTAAGAGACGTTAAAGAAATTGCGTATACGGCCCGGAAAAATGAGAGTCGAAAGAGTCGGTGATTTCTTAAGTAAGTATAAAAGCCGGATGATACGTGCTCGTAAAAGGAGTTGAAAAGGGGAGAGGAAGGAGAGGAGGAAGCGCCGGACCTATGGAACTCCTGTTCCACTGTCCAAACGACCGGGCACACTTATCTCCTCGGTCGGCGTGCCCCATAAATTCGCCCGAACTTTCCTCACCGCGCGCTCACGAAACAAACATCTGGTCGCCCTAAATTACATATTTCCTCAAATTGTACATCCGATAAAATAGCACATTTTATCAACTTGTGTGTTTATCGAAATTGTACATTACCTTTACAAATTACACATTCTCTGAAAATTACACGTGTATTTGAAAAAAAAATTATATAATCTTTGAGAATTATGAATTTGTCAAAATTGCACGGTCGTTGCTTGCTCTACGTGCATTTACCGCAATTTCGCATCATTTGGAAAATTTGTATTTATTATCATTATGACGTTTTTTAACATTTGTGCTTATGGATTTTGTCAAATTGGAGATCAGAAAATTACAGAGTTGATAAAATTGCACTTTATTTGTTTATTTAAATTATGACGTATTTCCCGTCATAATACACTAGAGCTCACGACAGCTACCTTCGCTCGCTCTTTCGTTCAAGAATAAAAAAAAGAAAACTATTTCAGCCTT
>JAPYYX010000713.1:0-42265 GCA_030522605.1 Cremastinae sp. B BG-2022a | reverse complement strand
AAAGCTCGTTATAATTTTTGCTGTATGGACGTTGTGGATTTTTTGTTTTCTTCAAGATTTCGAGAGATCGTGAATTTTTTAGTGGATAAAATATTTCATCCTCGTGAGTAAATTTTCAATTTTTGATTTATTTTTTTTGCAAATTATCCTGAAAATGTCTTCATTTATATTTTATTGTAAACAATTTCTCGTGAAGACGTTTCTCGAGCTCTTCGATATCTTCCGAAGTCATCGCGAGCGAAGGAAAAAAAAATGTCTCTGAATACCGCGGCGCATCTCTCGGTGTCCATTCACGGTAAATGCGTTTACGCGTCCGCGCGCACAGAAATGATTTTATTTCTCCCGCGAGCGAGTCGAGAGAAAACGGCCTCGGAGAATCACCAAGAACAAAAGCAACAGCTTCGCTCATTTCTATACAGCCTCACGAGAAAACGACAGAGAGAGAGAAAAATATATAAAAACAAAATAAAAGAATCTCGCAACGTCCGGAGAAAAAAAAAGAACGAGCATGCACCAGGTAGCCGTAGCGAGAGCGAGAAGGATCAAAATGTTCCCTCGTTTTCTGCATTGTTTTTTTTTCTCTTTTTCGTTTTTTTTTTCCTTCCTGGCCAGAGAATTCGCGGAATCGCGAAACTGGCACGTTCTCGAGCTCGAGCATCTTAACGCTCCTGCATTATTATTTTTCTCGGTACCATTGTTATTGTCCGTATTATTATGTTTTACTCGAGATGTAAACAAAAATTGAGTGCTCTCTCCTGCCAGGGAGTCGGCGTCGCGGCACGTAGGAATACATTTATTTCTCGGAAGACGTGCACCGTACACGTAAGCGCTCGGACGACGTGTTATCCGCGGTATCGTCCGTGAGTTTATTCCCTCTCTACGTTTTGTCATAGAATATCTGTATTTTTGTATTTTCTCGCTCGCTCGATCTCTTTCACATCGAACATTCTCTCGTGTCCCGCCAATGTATTGATTTCCTTGCTCACACGCCTCTCTCTCTCTCTCGCTCTTTCTCTATCTACCTCCGATTTCAAACGTGCGGAAGGACAAGCGATCGTAGCCCGGCAGCGGGTACGCGTATGTGTGTGCGCGCGTCCTCAGTCACACGACACACGACACGTCGCGCACGCCTCCCCTCGAAATTCCATCGGAAAATTATTCTCGCTACGACGTTATTTCGATTCGTCGACCTCCCCTGGCCCCGCTTCCAACTCATTATATTACACATTTTTACCATTATATCGCTGTCATAAATTTCAATGTGTGACTTACACATCGGGAGTGAAAAATATTCATGATCTATATGGGTAAAATAATCACGTAGAAAATTGGACATTCTTCGGCGTTCCGGTAATTTCCTTTTTCTTTGCTTTTTTTTATCGATGGATTTTTTTTTCTTGGAGTACTTTTTCTTATTTTCTCGAGGATGCAACGTTACGAGGTGGACGTTGATCGTCGTCGCAACGGGGGCGTCGTCGTCTCAACGCCCTTTACCGAGGTCGAGCCTCGCGCCCGCGCGCTCTCTTCCACGCGGGTCACGTAACCCTTCTCCCTTCCCTTCGTTATTTCAACAAGAAACTTGGATACTTCTTTCTCTCTCTCTCGGCAAACACAGCCGGCGATTCCATGTAAATAACGTACACACACCCTCGATATTTAGGCTCGTAGTTCCGTGCTCGCGATTTTCACGCGTTTTACGTACTCGAGGATTTCGTCATTCATTGAGCATCGGGGAAAAAAGTTGCGGGGTTCATATTTAGGAATAAAAGACAAATGGAAAAATTTTGTGATATAAGTTTTGTATTTTTTGAAGTATTTGAAATATGCAATGATTAAACGTTTCAATATACACTTCTGCCCAGGACCGAGACATACACACGGGATCCAGCGGCCCCCATCGATTTTTAAACGTTGGCTGTGAGCAGACTGTTTGCTTGATTTTAAAAAACCAAAAACGAAAATGCAGCTTAAATTGTATAGAATGCGATAGCATAAAGTTTGAAATATTTAAAAAAATTATGAGGCAGCAATAAAATTGTTGAAGAATAGATTTTCGTGCGCTCGTAATGCTATTTGAAGGTAGCGTTGGGGTCCACGGGACCCCTGGTGTATTACAAGGGTTAACTAGAAAACAATTTTATATTATTTGCATGCAAACTGTATGAAGAATTCGATGTATTTATATTGATAGTATTATTTCATCGTTTCTTGAAAATAATAAAAAAAAAAATTATATGAAGGTGCGTGGGAAAATGGAAGAACAATGAAAAATATATATGTAATATTATACAGTTTAATCGAAAATGCTAACTTGCTATTTCTCACAAAATCGAAATAGGTACAGTGAATATAATCGAAGACGTAACTAATTTGGAAAAATGGAAAAATAATGAAAAGTAGATAATTATATACAGTTTAATCGAAAATGCTAACTTGCTATTTCTCATGAAAATCGAAATAGGTTCAGTGAATATAATCGAAGATAACTAACTTGGAAAAATGGAAAATAAAAGAATAATAAAAAGTATATAATATTATACAGTTTAATCGAAAATGCTGACTTGCTATTTCTCATAAAAATCGAAATAGGTTCAGTAAATATAATCGAAGACGTAACTAATTTGGAAAAATGGAAAAATAATGAAAAGTATATATTATTATACAGTTTAATCGAAAATGCTACTAACTTGTTATTTCTCATAAAAATCGAAATACGTTCAGTGAATATAATCGAAGATGTAACTAATTTCCAAAAATAGAAGAACAATGAAAAGTATGTAATATTATACAATTTAATCGAAAATGCTAACTTGCTATTTCTCATACAAATCGAAATAATAGATTCAGTGAATATAATCGAAGATGTAACTAATTTGGAAAAATTAAAAATTCTAATTTCTACTATAGCGTGTGGACGTCACACACCAATCTTTTTTTTTTTTGCGGAACGAAGTTTTAGATTTAGTCACAAATGTATAAAAACACGGGATTACGAGTATGAAATCATACGCGAAATAACGAGCACCCGTGAACTCATCGTAGACTCGCGTAACTACAAATCCAATCCCGCCCTCACCGGAGTTGCATAACGGATGGCAAAGGAGAGCGTCGAGGATGTCCTCCTCTCTCCTTCTCATTTCCCCTTCTTCATTATTTCGTTTTAAATCGCGTTCCTTCTTCCTGTTTCTTTCGCTCGGCGCTATTCGCAGCACCTGTTAAAACCGGCTGAGGATTTTTCTTCATTGTAACGCATCGATAAAAACGTAATACGGAAAAGAATTCGAAGACCTCAACATTCTCGTGTACGCGCTGTTTCCTCACGATTTTCTTCACCGGGTTCAAATATTTGAGAGCGCAAATTGCTAATATATTTCGAGGTAAACGTTGAAATATTTTCTCCTCGACCGATTCGACGAGAATGAAGAAATATTGCTTAAAAGTTACATGGATTTGATTATAGCGCGATCGGCGCGTACGCAGGCGAAGGACCGAGGAAAAGAAGACGATTGGAGAGAGAGAAAACGGCACGGCTGTGACCTAGAGACTCCCTTGGTTTATGGGGACTCCGAGCTAATGCCTTCTCGTAAAGCGAGTCGTGAGCGAGGGAGAGAGAAAGGAGGATGAGAACTCTGGAATGGAAGCGAAGGCACGTTTCTCTCTCTCTCTCTCTCTCTCTCTCTCTCTCGCTATAACGCGAAGGTGCGTCATGCATCGAGAGCCCGGGAGCGAGTCTGCCCGAGTAAAATTCCTCGACGAGCTCTCCTTCCCCCCCACCTCTCGACGTGACTCGCGCCTTCGTCGTTGTAGAGGGAACAAGAGAGACGGAGATAAGCGATAAAACGAGAAAAAAAAACGGGAGAGAAAAAGAGATTGAGAAAAGGAGAGAAGACGGGAAAGCCGAGCGCCGGTTCACGGCTCGCTCGCCAGCAAAAACAGCGAGCGAGGCACCGTGGCACTTTGCTCCTTCCTCTTTTTCCCACTCTCCGCGCTCGCGCTCTCCTTTCCCCTACTCATCTTTTTTACCTCCTGTCACTCCTCTATCTCTCTCTCTCTACTTTTATCCCCGCTCGGTCTACCGTCTTTCGTCGCTCTCGAGAATATCTCTCCT
Organism: Cremastinae sp. B BG-2022a; assembly: GCA_030522605.1. Classification (NCBI taxonomy): domain Eukaryota; kingdom Metazoa; phylum Arthropoda; class Insecta; order Hymenoptera; family Ichneumonidae; species Cremastinae sp. B BG-2022a. Next base: position 38,157 of record JAPYYX010000713.1, on the reverse strand, counting down.
CGCTCCGTTTGCCCGTTGTACACTCGCCCCACTCGGGAATCAGGGACCTCGTTCGACAGAGCGAACGACGCGTGCGTCAAAGGCTCGACCTACGATGGTACGGCAATAAACAGCAAAAGGCGTTCGTCACGACGATGTGTGCACCTTTTCCCAATGTACATATAGAATTCTCTCTTTTTTTTTATTATTTCTCTCTCTCTCTTTCTTTTTTCCCCCCGCTACCTTTTATCTTTCTTTTCCATCCTGAGAATTTGCTTGCCTCACGTACGTACTATTTTCGAGTTTCATTGTACAAGTATGATCAATCGGGGTGGAGAAATCGACGGGGAAATATATCTACGAGGGACAAGGATGGGAATAACGATTGAAAGAGAGAATAGAAAATTCTATCTTCCGTAGCACTTTATCCTTATTCTCTTTTCCTCTTAGTTCTTTATTTGTTTTTTTTTCTTGTTCTCTTTCTTTCTCTCTCCCAGACTTCCTTTTTTTTCGTCATCTCGGTATATTTCCGTTTTTTTCGTTTCGTTTCGAGCAATTTATACACGTATGCATGAATTGGGCGGAATAAAGAGAAGCCAAATTCGTTTTCTCTCTGCGTTGCTTCACTTCGTTCTGTTTTTTTTTCGTTTCATCGACGTACATTGTGTATTCTTGATATTCTTTCTCATCGAGAGACCGATCGATCGTCAAAATGCACAAACGCAATCTCGTCGTTACGTTCCGAGCGACGAGGAATAAAAAAATTAAATATTCTTGGTTTTTTATCGAATGGCAAGGCACATTATTTTTTCAACTCTCGAATTGAATATTTTTTTATCGCTTCGATCGACACTGAGGAAACACAACACGTTTATCATCGAGATAAATATTTTTTTTCGGTCGAACATTGCACCGTGGAAAAAATCGGACTCTCGCGGTCCGGTGAACGCGTTCCGAAGTTAAAAACGGAAAAAAACACAAGAGAAACGAGAATCGTCGTGAGGCGTAGGGAAATTGTCATACGGCAGCCATTTCGTGGCCCACAAGCCTCGGGAGAGTTCTTCGGGGGCCGACACCGTCTCAAGATCTCTCGCTCTTGCCTCGCGACGAACAGTCTCGGTGTTTTTTTTAATCATACGAGAAACGAAAAAAAAACAACACATAATCATGCTCGGGACAGAAAATAACGTACGAGTCGCAAACTATCGTAATTTCGGAGTTTACGGAATTTTCCATTACGCAACTGGCCCCGCCCTATCGGCCGAGCGATCATCATCGATCGCCTCGAGTCTCCAATTTTTAGAACTATTTTTTTTTATAAACTCATTTACAATTATTTTAATAAATTCGACGTTATTTCCTAAAAACGGAATTTAATCACTTGATTCGGCCATGCGATAGATCCTCAACAATTTATCCTCAGATTCTCCGAACCTCGAGAGCTCTTTCTTCCCTGTCTGTCCATTTTTCTAAATGCCTCGAGAGTTACTAAGCAATGCACCCGAGAATGGCGAATCCGATCGTGCCTCTCGTAATAATTCGTGTAAAACGGGTAAAACCCTGTCCCAGATTGCGCAGCGCCAAAAAACCAATTTTTTCTTCTCTTGCGACAGACAAAGGAGCGAGAAAAAAAAGGAGAGAGAGTGAGAGACGACGACGAGAGTGCGCAGTTTCTCAAAGAAAAGATGCGAATTGTCAAATCAAAAACGTTTGATGAAGAATAAAAAAAAGTCGATGATCGTTCTGTGTTTTTTTTTCTGTTATTTCCTCTATTTTTGTTTTTTTTTAATGCTGAAACTGAACGGAAAGATTGAAGTGAAAATGCGTGCAACTCGCGCGAGAATAGACGGGCGACTCCCTGGGAACGTTCAGGCTCAACGGATATGTGCGCCTGCGTTTATATACCGTCGTAGTCGGGAGCCAATCGCGGCGCGTCCCTCCCCACCCGGTCCGTTTGCGCAGTTGGTTCGCCGTTGGTGCTTTCCCCCGCTCCCTGCCCCTTCCCCCTCCGTTACGTCGCCCGCGAGTTCCTTACGTGTCAGAGCGAAGCCTCGTCTCCGCGTTTCACTCAATTTCCCCCCACTCGGCGGAGAGCCTGATTCCCCTGCGCGATGTCCCCCACGTCTCGGCGCTCTCTCTCCCTCCACGCCTCCTTTCTCCTTGAACGTTTTTATCCCCCCTCCTTATCATTCCCATTTTATCTATATATACATACACGTGTACATTTTTTCAACACACGTATCCGTACTCTTTTTTTTTTCTCCGTCTCTCCGCCTGGTCGTTTCTCGTTCTCTCAGCGGGACCGAATGTATAGAAAAGCCTGCTCGCTCCGCACCGGTTGCCGCTCCCTCTGACTCAACTCTACTGAGCCCCCAGAGTGTACACCCTCCCCCTCATCCCTCTAGGAAAAAACATCCGAGAGGGCTTTTATATCTGCGTTGATGCGAACGCAAAAGGAGAAAGAGCGAGGAGCGAGAGAGACGAGCGAGTTTCGATCGAGCTCTCGTACACCCCCACTCGTCGCTCAACACCATATATTTATTTTATTCTCTCTTTTTCTCTCTCTCTCTTCACCAATACATTCGTTCTCCCTCTCATCTATTCATCTTTCTCTTCATTTAAACTCTCTCGCTCTCGCCCACTTCCTTTTTCCTTGATTTAATTTCGCACGCTCGTGTCCGGTATTACGCGAAGAGCCCCGGCGCCCGCGAGGACTTTCCGAATCTCCGAACTTGCCTCTCCTTATTCTCTCTCGGATTCCCATTCTCTATTTTATTTCTTTCCTCTTCTTTTTTTTTTTGTTCATGCAACGCCGTAGCCATCCATCCGTCGTTTCTCCCACTAGAACTATTTCTCGTCCATCCTATCCCGCTCTCTCTCTCGTCGTCTCTCTTTATCCCCGTAATAGCATCTCACGCGACGAGACCCTTTGCAACGCTCGCGAGCGAAAACTAAGGCGTTGCCATGCGAGAGCCCTCTTTCCTTCGCTCTCTTCGCCTCTCTCGGCCGCCGAGCAGCACTCTCTCGCCGAACTCGCGATTATGCTCCCATCTCTCAGCCGCTCTCTTCCTACGTCCGTGCACCTTGGACATCTCGCTCCTATTTATTGACCGTACGACTCCTGATGCGAACTCGAAAAACGATGGCACTCGTTACCTCCTCCTGTCGCGAGGATACGAATTTATCGACGGCAGACGTCATCCCCGTCGGCAAAAAAATGTTTATCCCAATTGATTTTATCTCCGGTATAATTTTAGATAAAATTGCGTGGATGATTTTTCGAAAATAGTTTGATATATAACTGGAGAGCCCAGGAATATCGGAGGAAAATGTCGTTCTCGTTTCTCGGCATTGTTTGACCGGGAGATAGAGAATTCTCCGTCCTTGGGGCTTCTTCCATTCCCAGCTCGAACTTGATCGATCAGCGAAACACTGTACGAAGTCGAACTCTATATTTACGATACGCGTCGCGGAGAGGGCAAGGGTACGTGATTATTTCAGTAGCTTATAGTCTGCTGGGAATGCACATGAGAATTTCGACGATCGATAACGTCAATTCGGGCGGAAGGAAAAAAAAATCTCTTTCTATTTTTTTTCTTTTTCTGTTTCAAGGTGGATCTAACGTTTGTCATGTTATGTTTCAGGTATGGACGCGTGCAAAGCGTCAAGTTGTTGCCACGGGGCGAGGAATGCCCCGTGGACGGAGGTTCAGGTGGCTCGACAGGCGAGGGAAGCGAAGTCGGCTCAGGCGTCGGTTCGGGATCCGCCGTCGGCGGAGTCTCGAGCATCACCGGCGGCGGGAGCGCATCAGCGACGGTTGCGTTCATGGATATCAAGTCCGCAGCGAAGGCACACGCGACCGAGCACACACTGGACGAGAGAGCACTCACAACACAGTACTACGAGCCACAGCATCTTCAGCATAGATTTCCCGCCCACGGGTAAGCTTTTTTTGTCTTTACCCTTTCCTATCGTCCTGGGCGATTCGACGTGCGAATTTTTTGGTTCGATTCTTCTCGAGCACGGCTCTGTTTCCTCGATTTTTTTTTCCAATTCCGTCCACCAATTTTCCTGACTCCCGCAAATTTGTCGAGTGTCTTTCAGATCAGAACATCGCAGTGAAAAACGTGAAGTGAATTTTAAAAAATCGAAAAATGGGATTTATAAAAAAAATATTAAATACGAAAAAATTGAGATGTGTCGTGAAAGTGAATCGTGTCACCCGAAACATGGATTACTATCGACGAAAGCATCAAATGGATTTGCAGTGTTGGAATACAGTGATCTGGATTACTGTTCTGATCAAAGGTTTATCGTGCTCTGAGGATACGCGGAATAATTAACGTAAAAAGTGCGTGGATGGAATTTTTTTTTTTTTTTTGGGTTCTCGAGAGTCAACGATGATTTTTTTTTAATTTATGGATAAATTGAGCGATGAAGGTAAGTTCCCGGATCCTCATCCAGGTTGAAAAACTTCCTTTTCCTCTTTTCCCCTCATCGAGCCGTACTCGGGAGTTGTTTTCTTGTTTCTCTCTATTTTTCCCACTCGATGCCTCTCATCGATCGCCGGAGGCTTTTCAAAATCATTTTCTCTATTTCTCCGGCATAAAGACGCGCGATAATCGATAGTTCACCGACGTGTTTGTCGCTTGACCGAATTAACGATCGGTTTCGCCGCGTTTTTTTCACCGGCGATGCCCTTTGTTTCCCATCGCGAGACTTATTGTCGAAAAAAAGAGAGAAACAGGCGCGTCTCGTTCACATCCGCACATGTGAACGCCGTTCCGCGAAATTATAGGCGCGTCTACCAGGGGCGAACGTGGACATTATTCGACGGTGACGTGTACCCAAAATTAACGAGCCACGCCGCTGGCGGAATTGCTACTTGTCATTATCCTCGAGTAATTTTTTTAGGAAAATAATTTTCTAGTCTGGAGGATGGATACGAAGCGGAAAAATTTTAGATAAATATTCAACAACGTACAAACTCGTGCACACGTCAATGACAAATCAAAATTGATGTGAAATGAAAAAATTTATATAAATAAAAAAGTGTAAAGAGATATGAAAAAAATTAATTAAAATAAAAAAGTATTTTGATATATAAAAAGAACGGATTAAAGAAGCGGAAAAATTTCAAATAAATATTTAGCAACGTAAAAACTCGTGCATACGTCAATGAGAATGTCAAATCAAAATTGATGTGAAATGAAAAAATTTATATAAATAAAAACGTGTAAAGAGATATGAAAAAAATTAATGTAAATAAAAAAAGTGTTTTGATAATATAGGAACGGATTAAAGAGATATGAAACGTTTCAGAAGTTCGGAGGATCATGGATCCGTCGTGGGTGTCGGGGGTGTCGGGACGGTTGGGACAGGAGTCGGTGTTGGAGTCGCGGATCGAGGAGTCAACGAGGCTTTCGAGTCGCGGGTGTCACACGGTAGTTTCTACGGCGGGGAGAGAGTCAATCGAGTCGTGGAGCACTCGACGGACCCGTCGCCGGTCGATCCTGGGGGCTACATACCACGCGGAAGACCAACACCGGTCGGTGGTTACCACGTGACGTCGACCAGGGCGAGGGATCGGCTATACCCGAGGACAGGACCCTACGCTACGGGACCGCCGCCGCCCCCGCCTCATCTAGAACGACATCGTGCCAGTATACCACCGTCCTCGTGGTCCACTTACGAATCGGCCTCCTCCAGATACTCGTCCGTACCTCCGCCACCCTCACCCGCCAATACCGACGCTTATCAAGAAGAATCTGGCGGTTAGTTGACTCTTATCATTCACTCTTTATGCACTGTTGTTGTGCAATATTATTTTCATTTTTTTAAATTTATTTTCTCTCTCTTATACTATGAATGATATTTTTGGTTGATTTTTTTTTTGAAAATGTACTCGTCTGGAGTCTCTACCGCGACTCTTGATATTGTATCCCCTAGAGTTGTGTATGTAGTTGATTGGCTGAATAATAAGTTGTATATGAGAGAAAAATGAATTTAAGGTTCGATCATAAAAATTTTTTTCTTACGAAAATTTGGAAAGAAATATATTTTGCAAAAAAAATTTTCAAATTGATTAAAAAAGTGATTCTGACGTCTAGCTTTGTAGGGATTCGATTTTGAAGTTTTGTGATTCTTCCATTACAAATGCGTGTTAATCGCTGGGGAAAAGTACTTTTTTAAAAATAACTCAAAAACGGTTTTTATGATTTTAATAGAAAAAAGGAGATGTTAAATAAATTACTTTCTAAAGAACATTAAAAAAAAAAATTTGCATAATCTGACGTCTTGATTTGGAGGAAAAAAAATATTCAGTCAAAATCAGTGCGGGAATTTCCAAAGGTCACGAAATGACATCGTGGAAATTCTGTAAAATATACCAACCATATTTATTTCTTTTTCAGCGACGAAAATTTTAAAATTTCTCAAAATTTTTTTTTTTCAAATCTCAAAAATGAGCTCATGTTTATACGGTACTTAACGATCGAACTATCTTAAGGTAGTTAAGCCCCCTTTTGCAATTTTGAAAAAAAAATTAATTTTAATGAATTTTAAGATTTTCATGGATGAAAAAGAAGTAAATATAGTAGATACATTTTACGGAATTTCCACGTTGACATTTTGCGAACCTTAAAAATTCTTTCACTGAAATAAGTATGATTTTTACTAAATATTTTTTTTCTCTTAAACTAGACGGTAGACCATGCTCATTTTTTAAAGTATTCTTTAGGAAGTACTCTAACATCTCCTTTTTTTCTATAAAAATGGTAAGAACCGTTTTTGAGTAATTTTAAAACCGTATTTTTTCACCGCGTTTAACACGCACTTAAATAGAATAATAACAAAATTTCAAAATCGAATAACTAAAAAACTAGACGGTAGAATTACTTTGTTCTTTTTTCAATTGATTTGTAAATTATTCATTCAAAACATATTTTTTTTTTAATTTTCGTAAGGAAACAATTTTTGCGATTTAACTATTTTAACAGAAATGAGGTTTGACCATGCATCAAAAGTTTTCGTTTTCAATAATAAATATTTTTTGGTGACCAGTTGGTGGTGGAGGAAACAGCGGAGTAGGAAGTGGAAGTGCTGGCGCGAGTACGCTGAGACAGCACAAAAAGCAGAGAAGAAAATCGCGAAGCGGCAGCAGCTCGCCGAGCGGTTCGAGTCGATCTGGGAGCAGCAGCAGTAGGAGCAGTCGAAGCGCCTCGTCCGGTGGCAGCACGTCGGGTGGTAGCAGCTCACCGGGAAGTTCGCCGCACAGGACGGCGAACGCGGCTGTCAGCGAGGACCGGCGACCACTCGCGATCTGCGTGAGAAATCTGCCGGCCCGAAGCAGCGACACCTCGCTCAAGGACGGTCTCTTTCACGAGTATAAGAAGCATGGAAAGGTCACGTGGGTCAAGGTCGTCGGTACCGCCGGCGACCGGTATGCCCTCGTGTGCTTCAAAAAGCCCGAGGACGTCGAGAAGGCGCTCGAGGTCTCCCACGACAAATTATTTTTCGGCTGTAAGATCGAGGTCGCCCCTTATCAGGGTTACGACGTCGAGGACAACGAGTTCAGGCCGTACGAAGCTGAACTCGACGAGTATCATCCCAAAGCGACGAGAACGCTCTTTATCGGCAATCTCGAGAAGGACGTAACCGCGTCCGAGCTCAGGAAGCACTTCGAACCGTTCGGTGAAATAATCGTGAGTTTCACACTCTTCTGTCTATCTTCGTCCTTCATATTGCCTCTTGCTTCATGCAGTTTTCAACAATATGATTTTTTTCTTCAGGAAATTGATATAAAGAAACAAGGGGCCGTTTCGAGTTACGCTTTCTGCCAGTATTCGGACATTGGTAGCGTCGTTAAGGCCATGAGGTCGATGGACGGTGAGCATCTCGGTTCGAATCGAATAAAGCTTGGCTTTGGAAAGTCCATGCCGACTTCGTGCGTCTGGGTCGACGGTATCGGAGGTACGAGCACATTGATATTTTTTTAATATCAATTAATTAATCGCCCTTGAGTCTGGTTGGAACAAAAAAAACGAAAGAAACAGACTCAACTCATTGTTTGATAATAATTAAGCAATTGGAGCGTAATAAGATGCTTCACCGACCATGTTCGTTCAATCCGGATGTATTTTCTTTTTTTAGATTGCGTATCCGAGAAATATTTGAATATGCAGTTCCACCAGTTTGGCCCAATCACGCAAGTGGTAGTTGATCGTGAACGAGGTCACGCGCTCGTCTTTTTCGAACAGATAAGTTGTGCTCAGGCCGCCGTCAAAGAGATGCGCGGTGCGGCTCTTCGTGGACGACGTTTGCAGGTTGACTTCGCATCGAGAGAATGCCAGGAGACCTTCTACGAGCATCTCGAACGTCAAGGTGTTACCGGCGAAAAGCCATGGGACACCAGGCCATCGCCGGCCGGAACATTCGACGTGACGTAAGTAAAGAATAATGTGCCAAGACTTGAAGATTTTCCGATCAAGTTGTAGAGTTGGTTCAATTATTCATTTCTTACGTATCGAAAGAAATAAGAAGAAAGGAATTTCGTAAAAAAATTAGCTTGAAAATTGAAAAATATTGGAAAGTAGAATAACTGAAATGAGTGAAGGTATCTGCAGATGGTTAATATGTATTTGCCTCTTTTAAAAGGAGAGAACGGAGTTTCGAGTCCGCGGTAACAGTACCGAACGCGGGGAGTCGCTTTACTCGCTACGAGACACCACCGAGGGCAAGAACAGCGAGTTACTCGCGCACACCAGGTGGCGGTAGTACACCAGGTGCTAGTCCGGCTCATCCAACGGCAATGTCGCGCAGTAGTAGACGCTCTTATCAGACAGATCCGTACTACGAGGGCGACTACACCGAGCCAACGCCGAGAAGGTACGCTTGTACCAGCTCTACGTGCGATACGAAAAACTCCTCCTCGTCTAACGATACGATCGCGAGCCCCCTCGTCAACGATCCGTTTCGTCATCTATATTCTTCTCGGTTTCGAAGGTTCCGAAGTTACGACGAGTTCAGTCAGGGTAGCGGTGCGAGCCACGATGACTACGAGACGAGTGTCATCAACGATGGCAAAATCAACGACGATGATTTGCCACCACCGCCGAGACGTCACGCAGTTCAGAGTGTCGTCACGAGCGTCGAGCCCTCGGCTCCGCCGCCGCTCTTGCTCCCGCCTCCGGACATCAGGCATTTACAAAAAGAGCGAGTGCACCTCCTCGAGCAGCTCGAGGAGTGTCACAGTAGCGGTGACGAGGGCTTCGCACCGAAAAAACGTCAGAAACTCGACGTTCCCTCGACGATACTCTGCGAGGATGACGAACCGGAAATCGCCTCGCTCCTCGTTACATCTCACTCCGGCAGAAAAGGCATGGACGTTAGACGCGTCAGCGATAGCAAGCTACTCGTTCATCATACAGCTAGAAGAAGCAGCTGCGAGGGTCGAGGACCTGGACCCTGCAAGAGACGGCGCGACACGACTAGCAGGTAACGTTTCCTTTATTTCTAGACTGCATCGGTAACGACCGATCGCCTTCTTAACAGTCGCAAGCATTCGCTCGATTTTATTCGTTTGCAGGCATCACGAGCATCACGACGGTTCGCGACCGGGGACCCCGCTCGTCGACGAGAGACCCGAGAATCTCGTGCCGAGTGAGCCTCGGAGATTCCGGGAGCGCAGTCACGAGGGACCTCTCTCGTTGCCTCTTCCGCGTTTCGCCGCCCAGATAATCAACAACAATAACACGAGTAGCAGCAACAACAACAACGGCAGTTGTCCACGTCCGAGCAGCACGAGTACGGCGAAAGTTGCGAGTCCACCGTCCGCCACGAGTCTACCATCGGCGCCGAGTCCTCGTGCGGCTCCGCAGCCACCAGCCTCGCCGCCGCCTCGGCATCCGAGCCCGAGTCCAACGAGTTCGGACAGCGAGACGGCTCCGCAGTCGCCGAGTCTCGAGGAGAGAATTCGCTCTCTCGACGAGAAGTACGAAAAATGGTCAGGCTCCAGAGCTCTCAGTGCAGCTGGCGGAGACGCGTTGGCAAAGCTAGACGCCACCGCCTCGGAGAGATTTAGATTTCGTCACAAACTTCTTGATCTCGATCTCAACGAGGTACAACCTTCGGACATCGTGAAGTCCGTTCTCGCGAAGAGAAGCGTTTTCGACGAAGACTCCAAGAGGTTGGAGAACTTCAACGAGAAATACGAGCCCCGAGAATTCACGGGTGTCACCGGTGTCGGGACGATGGGAGCGACGAGCAGCGGCAATTCGATGGCAAGTGTCACGAGTGGAGGCTGCAGCGGAAAAGTTGGCCTTCAGTATCCGTTCCCTAGTCATCCGCCAATTCAGTCGAACAGCACCACCGCAGCGTCAGTAACGGCGACCTCCAGTGTCGCTGGAACCTCGACGACGACGAACGCTCTCGGCACCGCAACGACAACGTGTACGACGATCGTGACGCCCTCATCGAAGTCGGATCCTCGCACAGTCGCGCACAACTGCATTCATCCGACTCCAACGACGCCTGTAACTCCGGGAACGTCCATGAAGACGCCGAGTCCCGAGTTGCCACCGGTCTCGTTACCGATAGGTCCAGCTGGCACAGTCACGGCTGCGAGTACCAACAATTTCCCCGTTGGACTCGCATCCGCGACGAATCCAAACACCAGCCTGGCCAATCTCACGAGCGCCACTGCGGCTCAAAATTCTGGCTCGACGATATCCAGAATAAGCGCGAACTTGCCTCCCGTTTCCTCGGCAAGTTCGATGACGATCTCGACAAGTCTACACTCGTCGTCGCCGCCAGCAACGGTCTCGACGCCTACGACGACTTGTACTTCCGTGAGCGCTGCCCTGGCGATGGTCACGACAGCCTCACCGACGATCACAACAATAACCTCGTCTAGTGGTGGTGCTGGAGGTAGTCATCATCATCACCACCATCACCACCACCACCATCATCATCACCAGCAAACGTCGACGACAACCCCATCGTTGACATCCTCTCTAAGTTCTTCCACGTCCATGAATCCTTCGAGCTCCGAAACTTCGAGGTCTCGCTTGAAGAAGGAGAGCGCGAGCAAGGACACGAGGGAAAGCAAGGATAGCAGAGAGAGGCACGCGAGAGGATCGAAGGATTGTCTGAGGAGATTTAGAAAAGAGGATGGAACACCGGAGATCGAGAAGAATCGGAGGGATCGCGAGGACGATCGCGGTGCCGTCGTGAGTAACGAGACGAGCAGCGAATCCGAGAGTCACGCGAAGGAATCGAAAGAAGCCAAATACGAGAGGAAAGAGCGGGAGGAGCGGGAGAAGCGTGAAAAGGAAGAACGTGAGTGGCAGGAACGAAGGGACAAGGAAGAGCGTGATCGTCAGGAGCGAAAGGAGCGCGAGGAACGCGAGAGGCGAGAGAAGGACGAGGAGAGGCGGGAACGAGAGAGACTCGACAAAGAGAGACAAGAAAAAGAGAGGCGCGAGAGGGAGGAGAGGGAGCGCGAAAGGAAGGAAAGAGAAGATTCGGAGGCTCGTGAGCGCGAGAGGCGGGAAAAGGAGAGACTCGAGAGGGAAAGAAAGGAACGAGAGGAGAAGGAACGACAGGAGCGTCGGGAACGTGAAGAACGGGAACGAAAGGAAAAGCTCGAAAAATTAGAAAAAGAACGACAGAGGAAAGAACGCGAGGAGCAAGAGAGACGGGAGAAGGAGGAACGCGAGAGGCTGGAGCGAGAGAGAAGAAGAGAGGAAAAAGAAAAGATCGAACGCGAGAGGAAACGTGAGAGAGAAGAGCGGGAGAGGCTCGAGCGCGAGAGGAGAAAGGAAAAAGAGAAAGAGGAAAGAGAGCGTGCGGAAAAAGAGAAACGCGAGAAGGAGGAGAAAGAGAGGCTCGAGCGTGAGAAACACGAGAAGGAGAAGAGACGAGAGCGCGAGGAACAAGAGAGGCGAGAGAAGGAAAAAGCTGCGGAGAGGGAAAAGCGCAGGGAACGAGAGGAAAAGGAGAAGGACAAGAAAGACCGCGATGAAGCGAGACGTCAGATGCAACAGCAACAACCTCAGCAGCCGACGGAGAATCACGTTCACTCGTCGATTCCTTCCGCGCAGAATCAATCTCAAGCCTCCCCGGCTCCGGTGACGATAAAACGACGCTGCTCGTCGCAGGACGGCCCTCCCGAGGACGACTCGAAGAGGATGAAAATTTCGTCGGAACACAGGAGGGACAGCAAGGACAGACCACGACAAAATCGAAGATCCGAGGACAGAAAACACAGGACGGATTCTCACAGAGCGAATCGCGAGAGCAGGGAGAGTCGCGAGAGCAAGGAATCCTCGAGTTCGACGCAGATCCAGGAAAATCGGGAGAGCAGGGAATCACCTCAGACTCGATGTGATATATCAAGAGAGCCGAGTCGAGAGGCGAGGGATTCCCGGGACAGTCGGGATGGAAAGGAGAGTCGCGAGAGCCGCGAGAATCGCGAGAGCAAAGACAGTCGCGACAGTATTCGCGATAACCGTGAAAATCGGGAGAATCGTGAGAATCGCGAAAACCGTGAAAACCGGGAGAACAATCGAGAGGGCAAGGACAAGCAGCGTAGCAAACGAAACCGTCCGGAGCGCACGGAGAAGGAGATGCGAGAGAGGAGTCCCAGAGTGTCGCACGAACTCGACAAAGATTTTCTCGCGAGGCTCGAGTTGTCCAAGAGAAGCGACTCGAGTCCGCTGAACAGCCAGGGCGGTGGTCACCATCAGAGAGAGTCCTCGCGGGAGCATCATCGCGAGCAATCCTCGATGGGAATCCACAGCGATCAGGACGACGGGAATTCCTCGAACCACGATATGCCGGTTACGAGACATCCGTCCAACACAGATACCGACAGTGACGAGCCGAAGAAGCACTCCATCTTCGATATAATCGACGACGAGCCGGCTTACATCAGTATGTACGACAAGGTGAAGGCTCGTTCAACGAAGAACATGCAAAAACTGGAAGAAGAAAAACGCCAGGTACGACTGAGAGACAAATTCTCGCAGCTGAAGCAGAGAAGAGCCAGGCGAGAGGAGAAGAAGCAGAGCACGTCGTGGGACGGCGATTCCGTCAGCAGCAAGGCTCTGACGGAAGACGAGGGCACCTCCGAGTCGGACTCGACGCGAGCCAAGTCCCTCTCCCGAAAAGGCTCCAGGTCGCGGATACACTCGGACACGAGCGAGGAGGAGGAATCCTTCAACAACAAGCTCCACAAGATCAAGACCGAAAGATTTCACGAGAGCGACATCGATCTCGGTTTCGCCGACACCGAGGAGAAGGCGAATCCCGGGGACTCGAACGTCAACGTCACGAACAGCGTTCACAATATCAAGAAGGAGGCACGCTCATCCGACGACGAGGACAGACTCCAGCTCGAGTTTCCCTCGAATCATCCGGTGGTTAATAATCATCAGCGGGACGCGAGGAAGAAGTCTCACAAGAAGAAGCAGAAGAGACAGAAATCTTCGATATCGAGCGAGGAGGGAATAAGCGTGAAGATCGAGCCATCCGACGGTATCGATCACAAGAACCGAATGAATTCGTTGTCGAATTCGGAGTGTAGACTCAACCACATGAACGAGACGACGATAAACAGCGCTGCGGGAACTCCCACGACACCGGCGAGCGAATGTACCGAGGAGCGCATGCGACAGGACAAGAAGCAGCGCAGCAAGAAGGAGAAACGTCGGGAACGAAACGGCGAGGATAAGATAAAACCAAGAAGAAAGCGGCTCAATCGTCAAGAGGCGAGAGACTCGCAGAGGATGGAAGACATATTCGGACCGCTCTCGGACGACGTTGACGAATCGCCGACGAATACGTTCTTCAATCGTCTCGGAAGCAGCGAGAATAACGCTTACGGATCGGACAGCGATGGAATTCGCAGTCCCATTCTCGATCTCGACAGGGTACGGCGGAAAGCCGAGAAGAAGAGACGTCACCAGCTCGAGGACGAGAACAGCGTCGACCTCGTCGAGGCTGGTCGCGAGATCGAGGCGAAGCTTCTCGGTCTACCGATGTCACCGAAGCAAACGAATCAGCCCTGCGTCGAGACGAACGAGCACGACGTATTCAGATTCACCGACGACAACGACAGCGTCGAGCCATCGACACCGACGACCGCGCCTGAGAAGGTCAAGGAGAAGAAGAAGAAGAGGAAGAAGTCGAAGGAGGAACGTGGTAGAAAAGATCATCACCATCATCACCACCATCACCATCACCACGACGAGAACCGCGAAGAGTTCGAGTACCTCGATTACGCGAGTTCCAGGGCGAGCACACCTCTCGCTCGAATGAACGTTTCTCCGATTTCTCAGGAAGCTCTTCTGAGTCCCATCCCGAAAATCTCGGCGGCGATGCCGTCGCCGGCGCCGATCGCAACCGCAAATCTCAGTCCTGTCACCACCAACAAGATCGACAAGAAGAAAGAGAAGTTTATACCAGGCTTTGGCACGGATATCGACGAGACGATTCACGAAAACGCTGTCAAGAGCATTTCCGAGCCTGAGGAACGCGAAGTTGCCTCGAGGCAGTCCTGCGTATCGAGAGAGGAGTCCGAAGTCATTGCGACACCGACACCGCCTCAGAGAAACGAGGACAAGCCGCGCGTCGTCATTTCCCAGGAGGAAACCGAGGATGCCGTCGCAGCGCTGCTCGAGGAGACTTTCGGTGGCTCGACCGAAGATTTCTCGTACGAGGGCGAAGAGGAGGAGGCCGAAGGCGAGAACGCGAGCGTCCCGCCCTCGGACGCTCCTCAGGAAGACGTCGAAGAGATGCAGCAAGCCGTCGAGAGTCTCAACGCTTCAACGGGTGAGACCGACGCTGACCTCAAGCCGGATACACCTCAGAGCGAGCACGACCTCCAGATCGACACAGACACCGAGGAGGATCCGAATTACGAGACCTTCGATCTTACTCAACCACCGAAAACTCCTGATATACCGTCCTTCTACAAATCGCCGGCGAAAACACCGACAACGGCGCCGCAAGCCTTAATTCTCGCGACCGAGAAGCCTCTCGATAATTGTATATCGAGCGAGTCGGCGATCGTCGCACGACCGCCGAGTCCACCGAGCTCGGTAATTTCGCACTCGTGGGGAATGATCGAGCAGCCTCGTGACATCCCGGCGAAGACGCAATTCGAGCCGCAACCCGATTCTGAGATTGTAAATACTGGACCACAGGAGAGACCTGGTGCTCCGATAAATTGTCGCGCATCGGTCTCTCCGCCCGCTCAACATCCCGTTCCTCCACCGCAGTACAAACAACCGATCCTCGGACCC
Organism: Cremastinae sp. B BG-2022a; assembly: GCA_030522605.1. Classification (NCBI taxonomy): domain Eukaryota; kingdom Metazoa; phylum Arthropoda; class Insecta; order Hymenoptera; family Ichneumonidae; species Cremastinae sp. B BG-2022a. Next base: position 22,873 of record JAPYYX010000713.1, on the reverse strand, counting down.
TGCAGCATGCCGAACATCAGCGACACCTCGAGAATAACAGCCGCGAGTCCGAGACCTCACCAGCCAGCCGTGACGACGTCATCCTCGCTGTACCAGAGACTTCCGCTCTCGCCGCAGACGCAAATGGCTCCGATGAGGCAAACGTCTCCAAGACTACCGTGCGCCACGACATCCGCTTCTATGGTTCCAGGCACAATGGCACCCACCAGCGTGCCGTCGATGATCCAACAACCCCTCAGGAACCCGCCGCTCAATCAAATCCCACCACGAGCGCCGCAGCCTCTCTCACCGAATGGCCAGTGGTCCAGAAGCTCCGTCGTGACGCCTCATCTGACGCACCCTGGAAAGCAACCTCCTCAACCAACGAGGATCTCCGTCAGCGTGCCGATCTCGGCTCACAGACCCGTCGAAGTTCCCGCTCAACATATTTACTCAACGGCGGCGAGTCAGCAACCCGTTATCCAGCACGCTCCGGGCATGAGAGCTCTGGCTCCGAATTATCCACGGAGCGGACTGCCTCCTCTTACTCTCAACATTCCACCGAGACCTTACATGCCCGTGCCGCCACTCGTCACGGGTATTCAGACGAAGAATCCACGAGACTCTGCGTCGTTGGGTGGAAAATCCGTGATCGAGACTCTCATACCTGTAAATCCAAACGCTTCGCCCCAGAGGCACGATGAACCGAAAATATCACCCGCAGTCATCCCGGATGCTGTGAACAAGGCGTCCACGTCGCCGAAGGTACCATCACCGAATCAACCACCGACCTACATTCCGGAGACTGCGAAGATCGACATCAGCGCCGGAACGTCAAGTCCACCCGCGACTGCGAAAATCGGTGGCAATATCGAGAATTTGTCCTTGTCGCCCTGTAATCAGAAACAGCAAGCTTCCATCACGGCGGAGAACAGTCTCTTGTCACCGAAAATCAAGCAAGACGTTCACACGAATCTTCATCTCCTGACGACTCACGCACCCAGGTCGTCGACTCCGAGTCCGGTAATCGTGGCTCACGGACAGTCTCACATCGTTCACAAGACGATCATGCACGCTCTTGTTCCACCGAGCGTTGTAACCAACAATCAGAACCTCGTCAAGACTGTGGTTCCTGTGGTCCAACCGTTTTCACCGATTACACCGATAACACCGGTGGCGACCGAGAAAATACCAACTCCGGTTCACAACCAGCCGAGCCAGATTTCTGCAGTGAACGCGTCCAGGCAGACGCCTGTGACGCAAGGAATTCTCCTCGTGAAGACTCAAGTTCCGACGACGATAACTCAGTCGATAATCACCCGAGTTGGAACGTCGACGGTGACGTCCTTGTCGACGACTCCTTCGACTACGAGCACATCTATGGTCGAGCAGAACGAGCGTCAAGGATCGAAGTGTATGGAGAAATTGAGCGACGTAGAGAACATCCACCGAGCGACGTCCATAGCTCAGCCGGTGAAAATGACGAGCACCGTGCCAGTGGTTCAGATGAACGAAGTTATCAAGCAGGAGGAGAAGGAAACCGTCCAGAAGAGTTTGCCAATTTTGGAGGACACGAAACCGATTGTCGAACCAGAGCCGGTGTGTGACGTTAGCGAGACGAAAGTAAAGGTGGAAAATCTCGAGCCTGTGAAGATCGAGGCGGATCAACAGCCTGCTGCGAATTCTCCAACACCGAACGGAATTCCGAGCGAAGAGGACGTCAAGATCGAGCCGAAGTTATCTCCGAAGGAACCTCCGAAATCCGAGTCTCCTTGCCAGGAAATCAAGCGTGAGGAGGAGGACGAGGAGGAGGAAGAGGAGGAGGAGGAACCGGTCAAGGAACGAGAAAATCTCGACATCGAGGAAGAATCCATCGAAGGTTCGCTGCGCGAGCCGAGTACGGATCCGCTTGCTCTGGACGTTACCAAGGAGGACGCCACCGACAGCAAAGAGGACAGCGATTATTGGTCGGCGAAGGAGGTCAACATCGAGAGCGTGATAAAGAAAGTTGACGCCCTGTGCGACGGCGAGACGAACGAGATCGAGTCCAACGACGCGGACGACGACAGCCATCACGAGCAGGATACAAACGGCGATCCCAATGACACCGGGAAAGCCGAGACCGACAGCTGGCCCGACACGGAATCGACGGAGGGCGACGGCAAGAAGGACTACACCAATCACGACGATCACGACGAGGGCGTCGAGACTTGCGAGAGCGCTGAAATGACTCGCTCTCGACGCGGTCGATCCAAGAGTCGTCGTGGAGTCGCGGCTAATCGTGGCGGTGTCACGACGCGTCGCGGTGGAAGAGCCGCGTCCACTGTCAGTCGCAGAGGAGGAAGAGCACCACGTGGTGGAAAACATCACATCGAGAAGAACAAATTACCCGCTGACGTTTACGAATTCCACGACGACAGCGAGGAGGACAACGCTGGAAGGCCGAGGCTCATACTGACGATCAAGTCGCCCGGTCCGAACGCGACTGGACCTAACGCGATTCCTGCTACTCCCGTAGCAGCGGTGAAGGAAGTTCCTCCTGAAGAATTCGTCTCGCCTGCTGCGAACACGAGGAAGTCGAAGCGTCTAGCGGAGAAAGATGGTAGTCGAAGTACTGTGGATGATACTATTGAAGATGTAGTACGTGGAACACCTACGAATAAAGGATTGATGGCTACTGGTGGTGTTGCAGGTGCTCACGTTACCAGGAGAAGCACGAGAAACAACAACAACAATTCTGGAGTCCGCGGGGTCGCGCATCAAACGACGGGAGCGACGATGGCGACGGTGAGCTCGGTTACAACTACGACTGCGGCGACGACGATGATGCCAACTCCGACGACTACGGTAACGACGACCGCGACGAGCCCGTCCGTAACGGTGCCAGCGGTCAGTCAGAGCGAGCCTCGTAAGTCGCCGAGAGTTGTAAGAAAATCGGCAAGAAGAACGTCCGAGAACAATGACGACGGCACCGAGGAGAAGAGCAAAGATTCCATTCGCGAAGCGATTCAGGATGTTCCGACGAGCAAGATCGAAGTCGAGGCTGTCGAGGCGAAACCGATCGACGACAAGAAATCCGTCGGGTCGATCCCGGGTCCGCAAAAATCCACCCACGAGCCTACAACTCTTATAGACCCGGTTACAGGAATGTTGATACCAATGAGAGAATGCGAAGAGGGTCAGTATATTCCAGTGTCGACAGCCCAAGCTGCTCAGAACGCGTTGAGAAACTCGAGCGATCCGCGACAGGCGGTAAACGTTCCAATTTCGTCGCATTCTCTTCAACATCCGAGACCGCGAGAACCAGAAATTGCAACGTTACCGAGCGCTGTCGACGCGAAGAAGGAATTGGAATCTTCGTTCCCTCAACCGGTAAAACCTCAGATCGTGACACCCAACACCGTTGCGTCACAACAGAGCGTAATTACGAAACCTCAATCCCCTGTCGTACAGACAACGTCGACGGTCGTGATACAACCGACGATCTCACCTGTAACAACGACGGTCATGACTCCCGTGCCGAATCTCGTTCCCGGAGCGACGACGGTGACTACGAGTTGCATAACGCAGACGAAGCCAACGAGCTTGAAAGCGCACGTCCTGAACGCCACGAAGCTCGTGAATTCGACGGTGAAACCTCAGCCAGCACCGACGCAAATCGTAGTCACGAAAACTCCAAGCATTCCCAATCAATCTGTCGTTCAAAACATGGTAAAACAGCCAATACCACCGAGCCAGATCGTCCAGGACTTGAGATTGCAGATACCCGGTGGTGGCGTGGTCCCGCCTAGCTTGAGTCCGAGAGCGAAACCTCTCAATATAGGAAATGGACCAAACGGAAAACAAGGACAACCGATGTCACCGGTGTTGAACAGTTCTTCTGGAACTGCTCCGAATCCGAAGCAACATCTCCTGCAAGCGGCGAAACAGCAGACACCGACGATTGTAAATCTGCCGCAAAAGATTCCAATGTCTGCTCATCAAGCCAACGTAGCTACGACCCCGGTGCAAAGAATTCACAATCCTGTCAGTCAACCGACGAATCTCAAGGGTATCAATGGTCAACCGCATTTGCAAAATCCAAAAGCTCATCTTCTTCAAGCCGTCGTACCGAACATCGGGGCTGTACCGAGTCCACCGAATCAACCTCACATCATGACTGGACAGCCAGTCGTTACAGGGGCCAGTTGCTCGCGACCTACCAACGTGCCGAAGTCACAGGTATTTACAGATTTTTTTCAATTATATAAATTGCGACATAAAAATATTCCCACCGAGGTAGATTTCTTTGTTTTCGAAGTTGTGAAAATATTCAGAACAGCACATTAACAATTTTATCCTTGCAGATGGCCGGGACGATGGAACCACCAAAAGTCGAAGTTTCTATGTCTGGTTGCATAATGGTACCAACTGCGAGTCCTCAGGGTCGCGGAGTGCCAGTTGTTCCAACTTACGATGCACCATTGGTAAGAAAATTATTACAAGCATCAAATCATTTTTATCATCGTTTTATCTCAAATTCATGTCTATTATCGCGTAATATGTCAACCAATAAAAATCCATCAATGGCGAAAAGAATATTTAATCGATCCAATTGATTGAATGTTCTCTTCATCATCGAGGAAAGCATAACGCAATTTTACTAACATCTGCTTGGTTTTGGTTAGCATGCGAGTGCGGTCGCAGCGCCGTCTCCAGGGGGCCAATACGGACTTGTTCCCCCGCATCGCTCCCAGAGCCCTCCATTGCCCCCGCCTGCCCATCTTCATGCTAATGCTTCTCAGGTACTTAACTATATATTTGCAGCTTTGCGAATTATCGTCTCGCGGATCACGCTAGTCGCTCGTTAGGACGAATCGAATAATTCATATTTTATTACTTTTCCAGAGCGACGTCGTCAATCATTACGGTGGACTGTCCCGCGCGGGTGAATTACCGCCTCACTACATACATTCCCAGGTGTTGCAGTACCAATATCTCCGCGCTCAGCAGGAAGCGCTCACAGCGCCGAGGATAGCCTATCACGTGCCGGGTGCGCGCTCGCCGCACTTGCCGCTCGATCCGAAAGGCGAGACCATCACCGATGACACTCACAGTCCGCCCTTGGAGCTGAGACGAGGAACGAGAACGCCTCAGGATCGCACGACCGATAGTCCTCAGGTCGCTCAAGTCTACATGATGCACGGAAACGCTCGTTTGCCACCACCAATGGCTCAGTACAGTCCGGCTCCGAATCCGCCTCTCGCCGGTGCCCCGACAGGACCCCGCGGTGGATACTACGAGCCTCCACCTGCTCACATAAGATCACAGTATCCAATGGCCGGAAGCGAGGCGCCAACCGATCGCGCTATAACTCCGGAACGGCCGAGAAAGCACCAGGTCGCGACTCCACCGCACGCTTCGCAGGTTCCACCTCAGGCAGATTCGCTTCTCATGCTGCTTCAGCGTTATCCCGTCATGTGGCAAGGTCTGTTGGCCCTCAAGAACGATCAGGCCGCCGTGCAGATGCACTTTGTCTTCGGCAATCCAAATGTCGCGAGAGACAGCTTGCCCTGCAACAGCGACGGCTCGACGCCGCCTCTCAGGATAGCTCAAAGGATGAGGCTGGAGCAGACTCAACTCGACGGCGTCTCGAGGAAGATGCAGGTGAGTGAAAAATAAAAGAACAAAATATTCACGATATTTTGTCATTAAACACGAATGATTGAACTGTAAAAAATGTTTAACTAATTTTTTTTCTATTTTTTCAAGACTGATAACGAACACTGCATGCTTCTGGCGTTACCTTGCGGTCGCGACCACATGGACGTACTGCAGCAGAGCAAGAATCTACAGACTGGATTTATAACATACTTACAACAAAAGCAGGCTGCCGGGATCGTAAACATTCCTGGTCCGGTATCGCAACAGGTCAGTAAAAAAAATAAAATGCAGAGAGTCACGAGCGCGTGCTCTCTTGAATTTTTATTCGTCGCCGTCCATTTTTGAAAATGGTGCAACGGTACTAGTGAACTATTTTGAATTTACAGCCAGCGTACGTGGTCCACATATTTCCTTCATGCGATTTCGCGAACGAGAGCCTAGCTCGGATAGCGCCGGATTTACTCCACCGCGTAGCAGAAATCGCTCACCTCCTCATCGTAATAGCAACAGTTTGAGGCCAAACGGTCGGTTGGATTGTGAACTTTGCCGTTTGTCTGGTTGTCCGAATCTCCTTCTCGCTTAGCAGGACGTTTTTAACGCGGCATGAAGCCCCGAGTGTCCTGCCATCAAGCAGAATCGGAGAGTCCTCGACAAGCAAGAGTCAGTTAAAAACCAGAGCTACAAGCAGAAAAATGAAATCCCGATAAGAAAAATAATGAAGATGAGGAAGTAGTCGATCGGGAGAAATGTTGCTTCCTCCATCAGAACCGTTGACAATCAAAAAAGAGAGCTAGCCGATAAAAGCACCGGTACTGCGTCGAATTATAGACCTCTAGCGGAGGGACGGGGTTGTGATAAACGCGGGGAGGTTAGCACGGTCTAAACCCTTGCGTTCCTCTCCACCTGGCACGCGAAGTGTCCTCTCTCTCTGTCTGTCTCTCTCTCCCTTTCACGCGCAGAGCGACGCTTCGTTTCGAGCCTATCGTTGATCAATGTTTGTGGGAACGACCGACGTTACTCTTGGTCACTCCGACAAGCAGATCGCTCACAAGCCCTCAATCTCCTCTTTCCCCCGTCTATCGGAAATACACGTAATGTTCTAGAAAGAAAGAAAAAAAAAATCTCTGTGTATCTCAAACAAGCGCTCCTTTAGATGAAAGCCTGAAAGAATCGGATAACGTATATAGATATATATTAAAAAAAAAAAAAGAAACTTCCTAAGCAGTCGCACCTCCGCGAGTTGTCGCGGAGCTAGAAAAGAAAAAAACCGATTCGTAAAACAAGAGGAAAAGAAGTAATCTATGAAACACGAGTTAAATTTTAAGGCTTAGGTGGTAATAATGTATAAATTTAAGCGAGCCAGCGAGGGCATAACTACTGTGATTTTAATTATTTAACGATATCTGCATAAAAAAAAAAACATAAAGACCGTTTCAGGCCGACGCGATATGTGATGTGTTTTTGTAAAATATTACTCTATATAAATACCTATGTATTATATGATTGTAAACAATAGTTGCCGCCGTCGAAGCCGCTGCTCCTGTCAATCTAGAAAGTAAAAAAAAAATATTGACGAACGTAGGTCCCTCACGGAAGGGCGGAAGAAAAAAAGAAAAAAAAACCAGAGCAAGGACTACACCCCCCCTCCCTTTAAACACGTAGATTTATCCCTAGTGTACCATAAAGCTCCGTTAGCAGGATGTAACATATTATTAATAATTTTTACTATTATTGCTATTATTACTATTATTATTATGATTATTATTATTCATTATTATTATTATTATATTATTATACGATTATAACTAGCCCTATGTACATTATAAAGATTTATAATATTAATTATTATTTCGATTCTTTATATTATTCTTATGATTACGATTATAATGCATTATTCATTATTATTCATGCTATCTTTATTCACGATTATTATCCACTAATACTACTACTGTTCTACTACTATTCTCCTATTACTACTATTTACTATTTACTATTACTGCTACTTACCACTAATTACTACCCGCTGCTGCTATTACTATAGCTATTACTTACCGTTTACTATTCTACTGAACGAAGAAGCTATTACCGCGATCGGCTATTCCTAAAGTTGTCTGGCGAAGGAGAAAAAAAAGAAGAAGAAGAAGATGATGATGATGATGAAATCGCGCGTAGTAGCGGGGCTTGGAAGGGAGGAAAAAAAACAGAACGTCGTGCGAGCGAGCACGATAATTGATCTCATTGACCACTGAAGATGGCCCCGACAAAAAAATTCTGCACCAATTTCTATCTCCTACCGTCCCATCTCTACGAATCCCAATCTTTGTCTCCAACGAGCAATGAGTGAATAATGACGAGAGTGAAATGATGAAAAAAAAAGCTTAGCAATGGAGAAACCTCGCGCGTGCGTCTACGCGCGCACTCAGCCGAACGATGCGTCCTAGAGAGAGAGAAAGAGAGAGAAGAAAAGAGTTCTTAGAAAATTGTGTCCAAGATAATAATGCGCTTACGTGTATAGAACAAGAAGTTAAAACCTATATCACAGAGGTACACACATTAAAGAAAAAAAAACATGAGCACACACATCTCCAAAAATGAAAGAAAAAAAAGGATATAAAAGTAAAGAATAAGTAAAAACTACCTATTTAAAATATTATGCTTCGGCGTATAGGACGCATGCCTTTAGAGTAAAAAAGAGAGGGATGGAAGTAATGAGAAAATAGTACGTTAGCGGGTGATCGAATGGACAAAAGAAATAGCAACGTTCGATAAACTTTAGTCATTTATGTTGAAATTCGTGCGTGAGCGGATAACGCGGTTAACGTACGATTTTCTCAATTTTTCTCGCGAGGAGAGAGAAACCCGCTCGCGCGTACACAATACGAGAACATAGGATATAAACACTTGCGGTACAAAAATTTGAGAAAAGGCTACCGATCCCACGATGATGATGCTACACTCGCCGCGTACGGGAAAAAAAAGATTCACCAACGGAAAATAGAGAACTGGTTTCGATATTAAAAAAAAAAACGAGAAGAAAAAAATGTGCCAGTTGGACAATATTACTTAAAACGAGAACGAGTTTAATCGTATAATTATCGACGACGTGCTCACTGTAGCAAAGAGCGTTTATTACGTAACTCCAAGAGCAAAAAAGTAACCCTTTTACTCGAAATATGAACCTTGGAGGGAAAAAATTCGTAGATATTCAGAGACAGAAAGAGAGAGAGAGAGAGAGAGAGAGAAGAAAAAAAGTAAACAGAAAATAGGATGAAAACTGGTAAGTGTTTTCGAGAGTCGGAACGGACGTTGATATCCTGCCCAGTCCTATCCCCCACCCCAAATCTACGAGAATAATTAAATTTTAAGGCAGCGCAGATACTTGTGGGAGCGTGTGCATGTACAGTGTAAAAGATGCGTTGTTCATATGTACAGTGTAGAGGTTAAAGAAAAAAAAACTAATGGGAAGAAGTAAAAAGGAAAAAAGAAAATAATTATGAGCGTAAGAGGTAACGAGATAAATGAAAAGAAAAACAAAAATACATATATATTACGATTAAGAGTTAAGTATATCGGGGCTAACGAGGGGGGGCGCATACACATTGCTCGGCGTTCCACGATTTTCGCTTTATTGCCCCATAAAGGTTAAACGACTCTTTTTTTTTCTTTTTTTCTTCGTACGATAATTTTTTAGACACGATATACAAGAGAGACGAATAACGAAAGGATGAAGAAGAGAGAAAAGAACCGTAGCGCAGTGTATGCGCTTTACTTACGCCTTACCTATCTTGTAAAATATCTGTGAATATTATGATTTAGTTTCTTCCTATTCTAGGCTACTGGTATACAAAAAGATGATGAAAAAAAAAAACAACAACAATTTCTGTTACTCACATAAGGAGAATGTACAGATATCACATTTTTGTTTTGTGTTTTAATGTAGTTATTGATAATTATATGGATATTAACGATAATAATAACTATGATTAAAAAATTAAAAGTGTTTCTGATTTATTCCTTTTTTTACCAAGAAGCGATCCAAAATACGAGAAGATTAAAATTATATTTTATCAAATGTCAATATGCAATTTTTTTCTCAACTGCGAATTATATATTATTGATAGAAGGCTATTTTATTATCGTTTATTACTTTCATTACAATTTTTAAAATTAAGTGTTGCTAGTACGAGATTTCACGTTAAACTGTTGAGCCGAATTTACCCTCATACTGAGAATCTGAAAAAGAAAGATTTTCTTTTTGTTATGATAAACATAAATCGGATTTTTTCGAAGCAAAAACTTTTTTTACTTGTTGTCTACGTTGTTCAGCTTCGGCCAGACGTTTTTGGAGCATCTTCATCGTCTCTTCCGGTTCGGGTGTCTGCTGCCCTTGAAGTCGTTGCAGTTTAGGAGGTAATGGCTTTTTAGCCACGGTTTCGTCGTCGTGGAAAGGAACTTCGAAAGCTATGGGATAATCTAAAATTGAAAAAGGATTGAGTTAAAACAAAAATTTTTTCGAATTTTTATCTAAATGTAAAATTACCTCTCTTCAAATTTGGACTCTCGAGAACTTGAGGCTTCTCGTCATTAGTTGAAGATTCTTTCGGTACAACGTCATTGCTCGCCGTACAGCCCATTTTTAATGACGATAAATCGTAAGCTCCAAAGTAAACTCTTCAAAGCCGACTCGCATGCACAGGAAGCTCGTTCTTCGTTGCAATATTTTTTTTCCCCAATCGAGATATGCGGAAGTATAGCGTTCGGTCGATATTTCAAAAGCTCACGCGTACACAATTTTTTCCTATTTTTTTTACTGTTTTGTTTTTCATGAATTTAAAAAAAACTGAGATCACGTTTTCGCACGTGTATTTTAATTTTCGTGATTCCACGATTATTCAATGAAAAAACTGATGATAAAACTCAATATTCCGATAGGTGTTTTATGTAAAATTCTAATATTATTATCACATGTTTAAAGTAATCAGCAATTGTCAAAATTACTTATTACGACTCCAGTACTCGTCTCGCGATATAAAAACAATTTTATCAAAATTAAGCTTCCTTATGAAAAGGCAGACACGGTTCAGTCGGTCACTCTACTCGAAGTGCAGTAGTCTTCACTGTTAATAATGATGAGCGAACGCATCGGAGCGGTCGATGCTAACTAATCAATATCGCGTGAAACACCTTCACTGTTTAGCGATTAATAATTCACCGGGAGTCCTTTCGATAAAAATCGAATTTCTTACAATAACGAAAAATGAATTTGAAAACAGACTGAAAGGAAGTCCGAGAAGAGAGATTGCCGTACGCGTCGGAGTTGAGTTGCGAGTGGAGCTTTTTTTCCCCCTCGAACGTTCGAAAGCCAGGATAGATAGCGAGACATGTGTCGAGCGTGCGAGTCCGTAATTGCGCCAGGAGCAACCATGTACACGAATGTGTCAACTTGGGCAGGAACTCGCTAGGCGCGAGATACGTAAACGTAACGGGAAATATTTATCGACCGTGAGAGACCCCTTTGACAGAGGAGCGTCGCTGTAAACCGGCGTTATAACTGTTCACGCGAAGATACGATTCGCACTGATAAATTATGCAGGCTGTGTTATTCAATCGCTACAAAATTTTCCCTCCTCCATGAGCGATAAGCGTAATTCTCCGTAGAAAAATAATTCATACGCGGAAATTCATAATTTTATGGGACACCGTGCTGCGAATAGAACAGAGCTATTGCCGGATCTTCGTTCTCGCACGTGATCAATATGTCACGAAATTTGTCCAATATCTGCAGCAGCTGGGACCTCCGAATATTCTCGAGGTACATTATCTCCTCGAGATGATGTCCACCGTTGAAATAACCGAATCTGCAAAGCTTGTCGAGCAGCATAATGTCATCCGAGGGTATCGGAAAATTATCGGACGTGTATTCGAATAATTCGTCGTCTTTTCGTATGGCGATAGCGCTTTCTTCTTTCGATTCGCTGGGGGTACCCTTCGGTGTGTTATTGAGACTCCAGCTATTATCGTTCTCTGTTGCACCTGTCGGGCTCGAGCCGTCCTGACTGATGGTTTCCTGTAAATCAAGAAAAATTATTTTTTTTGTCGTATTAATATGCTGCAGGATATCTGATCATTAAAAATCTTACCACGGTATTTCGACCATTGACAGTCGGCATATATTGCACATACGTATGCAATTGGAGCAACAAATGATTTTTCAGTAGCCAAATAATTATTTTGACGAGTTGCGACTGTTGCTGCGGTTGATTCAGAGGATTTAATTTCTGACTTATCGAAGTCGGTAAAGAAAATTCACTGATTATCTGCAAGAATGAAAACGATATTTTGTGATGAAGAATTTCGTGCCGAAAATAAATTATCTTACCTGTAACAGACATAAGCCCGGAAATTGTTCGGAAAACGAATCTAAAAGATGATTGGAGATCACAGCATCAGGAGACACGACGTAAACGTTGCTCTCGCAAAGAGGGTAAATTATCGTAGCTTTAGCCCAATAAACTAGATGTCCAGTTAGTTGGAAAACTTGAGACAATGAAAGATCCGAATCTGCAGCCAAGGTTTGAAGGCTTTTGAGTGGATTGTACATTTGTATCATTCGTCTGAGAGCCGGAGAAGAATCAGCGGGCAACGATTCTAATAAATCAAGAGGTTCGATCAGCAGCAGCAATCCGTGATAAGGACGCAAACTATTCAGGCACCTGCAATTTGATAACTTCTTTTATTTTAGTGTTTCTGCGCGTTTGATACAAAAAACTCTTACCTGTCGATTATCTCAGGATTCATTATGAAGCCTTTCTTGTGTGACTGATGAACTTTCTGCGGTAAACAAAAACTAACTTGTATCCACTTGTTAATCATCATATTTATGACCCCAGAAGTACAAAGACTGTTGAATGCAGATTTCAAATCTTTTGCCAGTAAACTTCTTTGAAGAATAAGCTCATAAGGAGACTCGTCACAATCGCTCTCTTCTCCTGACCTAAAAAAAACATGAAAAACGAAAATAAATATCATTTGTATTTCAGATAAATAATCTACAATAGGTAATTGAATAATTGAAATTTAATAAATTTACCTTGTTGCAACTTCATCGTGAGTAAGTACCATAGTTTTGATTTCATCTTTCAGAAATCCACATCTTTTTTCTTCATGTCTGAGAGCAATTCCTAATCTCTTGCTCAGATCGGAATAACATTTAACCACCGATTGATCGGCCTGCGCTTGCAGAGCGAAAACCACATTGAACAGCATTGTAGAGTTGACCTCGTTGAGACCTCTTGAATAAAGCAGCGTCGGATGTCCCACGAATCTAACGTTGTTGACTTTCAGCTCAAATTTTGTCTCGCACAGTTCCAGCTTGACAGCGAATAACGTTGACAGCACCTCGTCTGGCAATCCGGTAAGATTTCCATTCGTTATATTGGAAGTAGGAATCGGCGTTGACTTAAAAAAGAAATTCATAACTTACATTAATATCATTATTATTTGCATAAATAAAATAAATAACAAAAGAAGACAAACCTGTAGCAAATCTTCAGCAATAGTCAAAGAATAAGGATTTTTTCGTTTTGTACATTGATTGGAATCTCGTTCGTTATTTGGACTAAATGGATACCGAAACAGCATTCTATCACCTTTACTGTCACTCTTGACGAGGATTATGCTCAGTGGATTAATTTCCATGATGCTCTGATATTATCAATTAGTTGAATAATTTAATTTCTTCTCATCAGTAGTAAAATAATAATTTATGGTAATATCTCATTATCCGAAACGAACCATAATGCTCCGTTTTGAAGAATTATTATGGTACCCGCCGTAATAAAAACACAAAAAATGTTCTCCGCGCATGTCTCTTGCGTTACCGATCATATGTTCGCGGAGCTCCGATTTTTTATCAGCGATTTACTTGCCCGTGAATAAATTAAATCATCACTAAATCATTTCTTTTTTGCTGCACCTAATGCGATTAACACTTTCGTATTGCGCACTTTTTAAGTTTTTTTTAATCAATTCGGTTTTTTGTATGCTTAAAAAATATGCAAGACGTATCAAGTAGTACGTTAATATGCAACTTATATCGGTAATGTACATATGGTTACGTGCACTCTATTTGCTTTTCCATCTTGAAAGGTTATGTCGTACATGGTTGAGATTTTTTAGCGAGAAAGCGCACGGAAGTAAACATGCTGTTGATGCACGTAAGCTTTTCTAGGTGGAGAGGGCTCTTAATACATAATGATAATGATAATATGAGCGCTCTTCATTTTTTTTCACTCACGCAAGAGTGAGAAATAAAATGCGTAGGAGTGCAAGAGAGGGAGGGACAAGGATAGCGAGTTAGGGACTTAGGGAGTGAGAGAGAGAGCGAGAGAGAGGAAAGAAAACCACACGGAGCAGAGTCTCGTGGAGCATGGTCGGAATACATGCGCGCGCAGGTGGCGCGATGTCTCGGTGCGTCAGAATCAGTAACTCCTGTCTCGCCCGGGAGAGAGAAACGCGGCTGTTGAGACAGAGAGGTAGCCCCCATCGAGAGATCGAGCACAAGAAGGACGACAAACAAGAATAAGAGAGCTTAAAAAAAAATTAAGAACGTACGTTGACTCGTCTTGCCTACGACAAGGCGTAGAACGCATTTGTCGAGGAACCGGGATCTCGCGAATTTGTTCTGTTAACAAAAAGGAATCGCGCGAGACATTTTTTCATTCGGTATTTTTCAATCTTGCATAGGTGCGACACACGAGCAGCGCGCCTCGCTCGACGTGATAACTGTGTATACAGAAATTTACACAGCAGAAAAAAAACTTGATGCGGTGAAATAAATTTTACAAAACATAAATGAAACTGGCAGCGGAGCAATAAAAGGTGATTCCAGTTAAAACGGAGGTTCACGCGATATTTTCGATTCGTCCACGCATCGGTAGGCACTCGTCAAACGTGCGGGCGAGGGCGGTTTCTCCCCGCACCGAGCGTTTTCTCTGTTTTTATGTTAAATGAGACAAAGTGTCGTGATTATCGGGTCGAATTTAGTGGCTCTCGAGGAAAGCGCGCTTTCTTGGCTCGCATTACCGCCTACGGATGAGAAAGTGAGGTGAAAACAATACGAGGAAAAATAACATTAGAGATAATAACTGACAGTGACGAAAGGTAGGACGAGCTGTCGGGGGTGGGTTATGGGGCCGAGCAATCCGTGTCGGCTGCTTCGAGCCTTGTCACCTCACGTTATTGTGGTACTCGGCATCTTCGTCGGAACGCTCTGTGCCATCGATGGATTCAACGTTGACAGTGAGTTTTTTTCTTATACATTTTTTTGGAGAGCATTTGTTTTGCAACGAACGCAAAAATAATATTCAAGAACTGAAATAGCATGAAAATACGATGTATTTTAAAATTGCATAATTTTTGAGTTAATATTGGTGTTTCAAGTATTATATTAAGATATGTATAACGCGCGTGCCAGAGATCTCAGCCAAAAGCCCTTATTGTTGTCAATACAGGCCGAGCTTTTTCGCGCGGCCCGAGAAGGGTCGAACCTTTCCACGCCTCTCGCAACCTCCCCTCCTCAACATCCATTCTTTCAAGGACTCTCTTCGTTTTTCTCGGAATCTCGGGATACTCGCCGGAATTGTTTTTTTCTCCGGAGCGTTTCTCGGAGATCGCAATCCCTCGTTCCACAACTTTTCAGACTCTTTTCGAGCGAGAAATAAATTCTTTGAAATTCTCGACTGAAAACTCGCTCCCGTTGAATTCAACAGCAGGCGTCAGGAATAATTTTCGATTTAATTTTTAATCAACGCTCGGGCGTGTTTACCTCAATCTAGTAACGTTTATTATTCATCCCAATTACAAAATCATATTGCGCTCGACGTTACATTTTGAATTTAGATTCGCGCGGAAAAGCATACATGGAAATCTTAACGATCGATAAGATAATCTCCACCGTTGCACTATGAATTAAATCATATTTACTATTATTATCATTTATTGAGTCAGCGTTTACTCGAAAATTCGAGTCTCGTGCATAACGCGCATCGGACAAAAATAAACTCGATCTTGGAATTCGGTTTCCTCCTTCGGGGTGCTTCCTGTTGTTGACTCTTCGGTTTTTTTTTACTTTTTTCGCGACATCGTGTATCTACACGTCACCAGTTTTCTACGCGCATGTACTAACCGCAACTCCGTAGTGTTATATTGGCCCTTTTTCGTGTCTCTGCTCGACAATGCTGTGTATATACGTGACTCTTTGTGTAGGAGAGAAAGCCCGATGGGAAGAGAATCCGCAGGGGAGCAAGAATAAGAAGAAAGACACTTTTTTTCCTCTCTCCTTTTTATCTCTTTATTTCATCGTGGCAAGAGACCGCGCGCAGTTTAACCGAATGAACGCTTTTTTGTACATTTCGCCACCGCCAGAGGGCGAAAGGGGAGCGATCTCTTATCTCCTCTCGAGGGACTCGTTTGAACCCGGCCTAGAAATAAATCATTCCTTTTTCTCGTTCTTATACCGAATGTCTCGTGCTAAACAGTTTTTCCGTTTTTTCATTAATTTTTCTCTTTCTGTTTTCTCTACCGTCGTCGATGACTCTCGAGCCGTTCCGAGCGCGCTCGTTACCTTCGCTCCTTGTTTGCTGATACGGACGCGCAATAGATTAATGAGGAGCGAGAGAACACCCAACGCGAGGTCCGACTCTCCACATAGGGCGATCGTGTTTGTCAAACATCGAATCGATAGGACATGTACATTTCATCATGGTCGTAGGAATATAATCGCTCCAGCGATTCGAGTTTATACGCGAGCGTATACGCGTGTAGATATTCTTGCTTACACGCTTCTACCTACACTCACCTATGTTTTGATGAATATTTATAACCGAGAGAATCGAATTTCAATGAGCTCGACAAAACCGTAAATATCGGTTTAAGGGTCACTCTATATTTATCGCAAATGCATTTCGGACAGAACTCGGGAATCGTTCATGAAAACGGAGATACGTGCAGAATGAAAAGAAAATGGACACTCGATGCTTTGAGTGTGACAAAAAAATATTCTGTATCGAATCTGAAAACTGGTATTGCTCACGGTTAAAAAAAATTCGGCAAGAAATTCGGTAGTCGAGACGGGAAAATTCACAGCGAATTATTGCCAGGGTGACCTTTCGCTCGAACTCGAACCAATCGGTCGTTCGTTCGGTATTTCATTCTTTATTGTTTCAACGTTTCTGTTACGGTCTTTTGTACTTGTCCGAGTCTTCAATGGAGAGAATTAAATATTCTGCTAATATTTGAACGGTTAAATATTATAATTTTTTGGTATCGGTAAAATTTGTTTAAGAATTGAAAAAATGTTCGAGATGAATCCAGGACCAGATGGCGACACCGAAACGATTCGCGAGTCCCGTTCTCCAAGGAGATCGGAACTAGCCGTCGGCAAAGAAGAGTTTCTTACTCGAATCGATGGCAATTTATTTTTCCTATTATCGGAAATAAATAATTGATGATAAATTATCAAATCTTTATTTAGATAAAAAATTGATCGATGATAGAAATAGCCTCGTCACACTGAGTACTGAAAAAAAATTCATTACTTTTTTCTTCTTGTCATTTGACGTGAACAGTATTGACGCGGTCATCGGTCAAGGTCTTGGTCGTATAACTATGCATCGAAGAGGTCGAAAGTGACATAAAAACAACGAGGAACTTCGGTGAAAAAACTTTCATCGCGTTTTCGGCTGTTCGAGGAGAAATTTTTTTTTTCTGATTCCTGATGGCACTCGGCCAATTTTATAATTCATATTTTATACGTTATTTCGACGCGATTATGAATTTTCAAGTCATTCACCAAGGACGAGGACAAGAGGAGGAAACAAAGTAGAAAAAATTACTCGACAATGTTCCAAAAGTGTGAAATTTTATTAAAATATTCTCTCATTTGCAGGTCAAAGCGCCTGTCCGCTTCGTCAATTTTCATGCGCGAATAAAAAATGCATACCGACATCCTGGGTCTGCGACGGGCCGGACGACTGCGGGGACAACTCGGACGAGCAATCGCTGATATGCAAACGTGAGTCTATTCAATCATTTATTTCGTTAGAAAAGAGAGAAGAAAAGCTCTCGCAGTTAATGCTCAGCGAAAACAAAAATAGTGTCGGGAGCGTCAATAACTTTGAAATGTAGAACACGACGAGAGCGAAAAAAAAAACGTCGAGGGATGGAACTGAAAAAAAAGAGTTTGCGGTCATGTATGTGATAAATTTGCAAAACGTCACCGATCTCCAACAGGTTATCAATATTGACGTTTCGAAAAAAAAACCGAGCCAATAGAGTTAAAATAAAAAATACAAGAAAAATTCGGATCTTCCAGTGACGAGTACGATCGATTGATTATTTCATTATAAACAATAAAACTCCGCGGAACGCGGAATACGTATCACGTTTTCACGCACGCAAACGCGTTTATAAACTTTTCTTCGTTTTACGCGTTCCGCATTTTTATTTTTTATTTTTTGTTTTGCATTTTTATTCCTCTTTTTTCATCGACAAACATAATCTCGAAAAAAATGCGACGACGGGGTGGCGCCTTGTGGAAACATTACGCAAGGCGAGTTAGAAAATTTATCAATCGGGTTACATAGAGCAACTGTTAAATCTCGTCTAATTTTACGTTTCGAGCGAGCTCGAGAGATAAGTTAATGGTCACGCCTCTCACCGCGTGCCTCAGGGTCTTCAGGGTCCTTCCCAGTTTTTATCCGTCTCCCCCTTGTCGGTATATCCTTCTCCGCGTTTTTCCTTCTTTTTATGCGGTACGGAATCCTTCATTAGACAATTACCCGCCAGACGAGGCTCCGAAACGCGCAAATTTCTGCAACGCTTGCATCAGTCCCGTTTCCTCCAAACGCACTCTCTCTCTCTTTCTCTCTGTCTTTGTCTCTCTCTCTCTCTCTCTCTCGCTCGTATAACAGGAAGAACCCTTTCCTCCGAGACTCCGTCTCCCTTTCCCCATCAGAACAACAACCAAACATTCGCCGACGTTGCGTCAGCCGAGCATCAATTTTCCAATGTGGGTAAAGTTAGCGCAGCCTTTTTTGAAAAACGAGAAAATAAAAGTTGTGCTGAATTGTGCTCACTTTGTGCATGCACAGCAGAAATACGACACAAGGAAATTTTTATTTTTCAAATTTTCCAAAATGGCAGAGCAAAAAAATATTTTTTCAAGTCATTTTTGGGCTCTCAAATTTTTATTATTGTTTGTAAAAAATTTTTTTTTGCGGCACAAAGCGAGCACAATTCAGCACAACTCTTATATTTCCGATTTTCAAAAATTGCTTGGCTAACTATCTCATATCTGAGAGGGGCCATAACATTTTTATTTTCAACTTAAAAAATTTTTTATTAACGGCACAAAGTAGCACAAAGTGAGCACAATTCAGCACAACTTTTATTTTTTGATTTTCAAAAATGGCTGGGCTAACTATTTCATATCTGACAGG
This sequence comes from Cremastinae sp. B BG-2022a, assembly GCA_030522605.1. Classification (NCBI taxonomy): domain Eukaryota; kingdom Metazoa; phylum Arthropoda; class Insecta; order Hymenoptera; family Ichneumonidae; species Cremastinae sp. B BG-2022a. The sequence continues at coordinate 3,752 of JAPYYX010000713.1, read as the reverse complement.
GGCCATACCAACTTTATTATCATTTTTAAAATTTTTTTATTAACGGCACAAAGTAGCACAAAGTGAGCACAATTCAGCACAAATTTTACTTTCCCGATTTTCAAAAATGGCTGAACTGCCTATTTCATATCTGACAGGGAGCAGCTCTATTATCATCTTTAAATTTTTTTTATTAATGACACAAAGTAGCACAAAGTGAGAACAATTCAGCACAACTTTTATTTTTTCGATTTTCCAAAAAGGCTGGGCTAACTATGTCATATCTGATAGGGGCCATAGTAACTTTATTATCAACTTGAAAATTTTGTTATCAACGGCACAAAGTAACACAAAGTGAGCACAATTCAACACAACTTTTATTTTTTCAATTTTCAGAAAAGGCTAACTTAACCCACATAATTTTTCAACCGGAATTTTCATTCTCTCCTTACCTTCCTCATTTTTTACTCCCCGTCCCAGATATAAACTGTCTTCACCCCTTCCGCAGCCCCGTCCTTAATCCTAATGTACAGGAACGACCGATTCCGCACGTTAATTTCACGCAGTTAATTTCCCCCGTACATGCTAATTTCAAATCCGGCATTAAAGCTCCATTACACCAGGACACGACGCCGGAGGCGCAATTGATGTCCAGGCCGATATAGAAAATCGTATATTTGGGCGTGATAACGAGACGATAGTGAGATCTTCGTCAGAATGGTCAATTCGGTGGATCGAGAGTGGCCTGCGGGCTCGGATAATTCATAGTGCAAGGCCTGCACCAGTTGCATCAGGTTCTGCAGCGAGTCTTGCCCTCCTCGTATAATACTCAGCGTGTAATTACAGAGTGAAAGCCGGAGTCGCGATCCTCGAGCGACTCTCGATATTTGCACGTGTTTAACGACATGGGCCTCGAAACCGCCCATTGGCGCCTGTATCGATGGATTTTATATCAATCTCGTCACGTACGGCTGAGACGCAATATACGTTCGATGTCCTTCAAAATACTGCATTCATCACTTGAATATCTTTGATGAGGTCGCCTCGTACGTAGTTTCATGGTTTAATTTCTACGTCGCGAACCAGATCGAAAAAAAAATTAATCGCATCCTTCGGAAGTCCAGACGATGCTCTTTTTTGTTTAGATTGAAAATTACACGGTCGTTCTGAAGCTTTTGAATGAGAGCGGAAAATCTTCGTTCTGGTATTCCTTCAGTTTTTCTTTTTTCAAAAGAATTTACGGCTGAGAGGGTTAAACCTTGAGAAAGACGACCCTTCCGACCAACGTCCCACTTGGACCTTCTTCAAACCGGGACGAAATTTTTCGCGCGCACTCATGACTAAAGATTTTTTTTTCACGGTCCGATTCTTTTACCAGGCGTGCTCGAGAGCCTTCTAAATAAAGCCCTTTTCGTTTTAAACAACCGAAAGAGCAAGGTAGATCGATCGTAAATAGATTTCAAGGCGATCCCGACACGCTCTCTCGTTTTATTGGCATCTTACTGGCTCTTGTTCGTCCTCCCCCATTCATCCACAGTTGTACTCGACATTTTTCATTATTTTTGGAGTAAATTTTACGTATGGTAAGAACGATACGATACGCTACTTGTGCTGAAATTTCAATGAGATCGACCGTCTAGAAGTTAAAATATTAATTTTTGAAAATCACAACTTGCCTCATAAGAACTCGTGTTAAACGGTGAAAGATTTTACAATTAATATCTCGATTTCTAAACGGTGAAGCTTCTGCAAGTTTTGCACATTTCCTAGTATAACTTCAAAGAATGCAAAATTAAATTTGAAATGAATTAAAATGGAAATGATTTCGCTTGATGAAATTCGCCTCTACTTTGCATGCTGAGTTGCTATTTTGACTTGTAAGTATCGATAGAACCTCCTTGAAGTGATGTTTAAGTGTCCTACATCGTATGAAATCGAACTATGCTATATTCTCTGAAAATAAATCAGTCTTGAAGAAAAAAAGAACCACATTGATCTCTTTCCATCAAAGAGGAATGTAATTTTCTTCTTTTTTCTAAAATATCAAAAACCTCTGAGAAAATATCAAATGCATTTTGCATCTGTCCCTTTCTCATTTACAGGAGTGAAACATCACCTTAAAGTGGTTCGGTACATAAACCGCTATGATCAGAACGTCATAAAATTTTTTCAGGATGATCTTAAACATGAAATACACATGAACACCATTTTTTCAAAATTTTCATCTACATAGTTTTCAAATTATCGAAAGAGAAAATTGTACTTTTTCAACAAATATAGCTGTAGACCCAATGTATAAAGACAGAAATTTATTCTTTAATAACTTAATATCTACACAGACGATCATTTATTGGGAATTTATTCGTGTATTTAATTTTTTTTGTATTTAATGTATTTGTGTATTATATATTATGTATATATGAAAATGAACATCATTTCCATTCTTTATTCAATTCTGATCATTTTTCGATTCTCTGTCTGTTTTACGTTCTAATTTCTTGGATCGTCTGCTATTTGTACCGAAACCTCTTAAAGTGATGTTTTACCCATACAAGTGCAACAGGAACGGATGCAAAACGGATTTGCTATTTTCTAAGGGATTTTTGATATTTTAGAAAAAAGAAGAGAATCATATTACTCTTCGATGAAATGAGAACAACGTGATTCTTTTTTTTCTTCGAAAATTGTTTATTTCTGAAAATAACAAAGTTCGATTTCGCACGATATAGTACACTTGAACATCACGTTAAAAACAATCCTTCAAATGCTCAGTTGTGCTGGAATTTCTCTTTTTCTCTCGTCCGGAAAAATTGAAAAATAAAAACCGTTGAGGTACTCTCAGTTTTTTTTTTCATCTCGAGCTATTTCGTAACCACTATTGACGACTTTTTCACACAGATTTTCCTCACACTCGTCAAAAGTTCGCTTTCACTCCGCTCTTATGAATCTGAATCTTATATTTATTGTAGTGTACACCAGAGGACTATTAAAATCTGTCGCTCCTTATAATCAAAGTTTTCACGTTTTTAAAAACTTATCATAGTTGAAAACGCGTAATCATTTCCGCTGTTACGCGCTCCTGTAGCAAGTACATCGTTATTCATGATGGAAAATGTGTTGAAAATTGTCCTGTCGTCTAAACTTTCTATGAGAGTCGCTCGGCGACTTTTTGTTCTCCGCCGGGAATCAGCGTCAATCTCGCCAAAGAAGCGGGTCGCTCAAAACGAGATTAAAACTACCGTCGTCTTAAAAATCAACGAGACAAATGCAAAGAGACGACGAAGGGCGTTCTTCAAACGGAATGAATATCGCGTGTTTTATTTCTCGCTTCGGAGAAAGACACGCGACGTTTCCACGACTGATGAAAAATTCGTCCGGAGGTTCTATCGATACTTGTAAGTCAAAACAGCAACTGAGCATGTAAAGTTGAGGCAAATTTCATCAAGCAAAATTGTTTTCATTATAATTTGTTGAAAATTTGCCTGAACATTATTTGAAGCGATATTGGAAAGTGTGCAAAATTTGCAGAAGCTTTACCCTTTAGATTTCGAGATATTAAGGTGTTTCGGTAAAACTCAAGAAATTAACACGTAAAAGAGATAGGGAATCGAAAAATGATCAGAATTTAATAAAAAATGAAAACAATGTTCGTTATTATTAAATAAACGGATATGAATTTCCAAAAAATATTCGTCTACGTGGATATTGAGTTATTAAAGAAAACATTTCCGTTCTTATGCATGGAGTCTATAACTATATTCATAGAAAAAGGA
>JAPYYX010000712.1:0-75623 GCA_030522605.1 Cremastinae sp. B BG-2022a | reverse complement strand
CACCTCAAACTTTATTTTAAATAACCTAAATTAATTTAATTATTAATTTACGGGCATCCGCGATCACGACCACGCTGAGGAGAGCGGATGCACACAACACTCTCTTTTCCTTTTCAGGAAACGTGCACGAGAAGACTGCTTTTTGAGACCCTCGAAGCGTAAAATTACTAGTACATTCGCGTTACAGTCCACCACTGTTGGATATCCCCACTGGGCTTACCGACAACTGAAACAAGACGTCGACTCTCTCTTTTCTTTCCCGACCTTCGTGTGATAAATGCAATAGATGAACGTTTTCGAAAACGTTTTGATGGAAAAGTTGGGAGCTTGCTACCAAGGTTCCAATCAAAATAAATTAAAATAATCTCAAAACTTGTGCCTTTAACGTTTATGAATATCAAAAATGTAAACAATCATCAAAATGCACGTGAAATTTGTTGTAAATCTGATAAATACCAAAAACGAGTAAATCGTGGATTAATTGCCTCTCTTGAGGATATGACACGAGATTAAAAAGAAATTTAGATTCAGCGTGTCCAAGTTGTCAGCTAAATTGAAAAAGTGTAAAAAGGAGGTAGTGATTTTGAGAGCTATCGAGATCGCGACGTCAGATTGCATATCAGAGATATACGAGCTTCGTCTGTAGGTAAAGCCTCATTTAAGAGCTGTATAGCGTCTTGTCCAGCGCTCTTGGAAGCCTGGAATGCCTAGTTGGAAAGGATTTCAGAAATTTTATGATGCAATAAATACAGAGATATGGTTGGTGCACAAAAGAGGGATGGTTCGGCGCAGCAGAAGGTGAAGAGAGGGCTTCACGGTGCGAGAGTCGCAATACAGCGGAAAAGCCTCGGATACCCTCTCGAGACTCGTGAACGACACAGATTTTCTTTTTCTATCTCTTTCCAAGTCCAACGTCTCTGGCACGAATACAATTTTCTTCTCTTACAAACGCGCATATACATGTTTGTTTACATTCAAGGGAAAAACCTTACAATAACTATATATTTTGAAAGTTTAATATCACTTCTAAATAGACGAAGAAATTGAAACTAAGGTCTTTTTCTTATTTTTGTACGTTTTATTTTTTCTTCCCATGCTAAATTGACATTTTTTATCTCCCGTTAAAAATAAATTACGTAACGGAGAATTTTTGTATAAAATATTTTACAAAGTTTCATCGGAATTTTATAATTGTTTGGTATCATCGGAAAAGTAATGGATTTTTATAATTCCTCAGCTGTTTACAGAAGTTGCATGGGATGTATTAACGAGAAATTTTTATCACGTTTTTCTACTTCATCTCGCGTCTTTCGGTGGTGCTTGAAAATAAAAAGAATGCTGAACGTTTATCGTAATAAAGAAGTATGTGCTCACGTTATATACATGTATATTTTATCTTTTATGCAAGGAAGGAAAAAAAGGAAGGCGACGAAGAGGCGCGAAAGCTCGTTCCAGAATCATTATGTTATTTCACTGAAATTTAATGGCGTACGAAAATTTGAAAAGACCGCGATACAATGATATAATGTCACAAAGCGTCGTGTATCTCATTCTCCTCGAGACGCTCAGGAACACAGCGTTTCAAAGGACGGAAGTATAGATGCAGCAAAAATTATTCAGCGAGATAAAAGTTGAGGGTGTATATATATAGGAGAATGTGCGGAATGACACGCCTTCGTAGAAGCGACCGAAGCAAAATACTACACAAGTGCTGTTAGAAGAAAAACGACGATCATAACGTCGTTCCGGGCAGGTAATCGCTTCTTCATGATGGTGAAACAATGCGCTGCGTGCGAGCCCGAACGTCCTGCTAAAACCTCACAGATTTCTCCCACTCGACACTCCAGTCACCTTACAACACTCGCCGTGCATCAGTTCACACATAAACATCGAACGATGAGATTCTCCAGTGCATAAATCGCGTTCCAAAAGTTCTTCGCTATTTCAGCACACCTTTTATGAAATGTTCATAAAAGTACAGCGTAATGCAAAATGCGATATTAAATTTTATGATTGACAGCAAACACAAAGATAAATGAATTATAAGATTTTTAAAATATGATAAATCATATCGTCAAAACATTAAAATTTATTAACAACGCGCAATGTTTTTTTTTCTTATCGCGAATATACAAAATGCACAAATTTTAATCTAGAAAGTTTCCCTCTTTTTTATATCATTTTTCTCAATTTCGGGGTATCTTGTTTTTTTTTCTTTTTTTTTCATGGAAAACTTTTGACGTATTAGGCAGGTAATATCCGTAGGCAGTGAAGATTGGATCTCGCGGTACTGCACACGATCTTTGCAGTTTATATCAAAATATAATGTTAGTAGAGAGTGCAAGCGTACGAGAGGTCGACTCTTTGCTTTTGAGTCGCGTGCCAGGCACTCGAGTATCGCACGATACCCGATAAATATAAACATGCATAGAAGTCCTGCGAAGACTGCCGGGAAGGTATACGCTGCCACGATGGAATACATAAAAGCGTATCACCAGCGTGCAAAAGCAAAACGATGTCCCCTCCTCGTTCTTCTTATCTTCTACAAGAGATCGAGCGAAAGCATCCAGGAACATTGTCTTGTATGGATCGAGGGTGCATACGTGTACATGTATACATGTATACGAAGCACCAGTGCGTCGTCTTCCTTCTCGTCTCGTGATTTATTCCATCTTAGTCGTGGTTCGAGTTCTGATTTTCAATTTGTGCCTCGAGTCAGATTCACACTGTATCGTGTAGAAGGATGACTTATGTATTATGCACTCGCATGAGATACATGGCAGTCTGCGTGCATAGACGAATATACGTACATGTGAGATGAGCAGAGGCCTCTCGTGTCTTTTGACACAAATCCGCACAAGATGTTCGAGCAAAGAGAGCAAGAAAGATGAGACCGCATCATTCAAAATCCATATATCTACATAATACATATATATACAATATACTTACATATATAAATATGAAGAGAGGAACCCTTAAAGGGATGAATTATAATTATAAAATGAACAACGATGAGAACTCATTGCTTGGAAAATCTACGCAGCCTTTTTAGAAAATGGTTACTTTTATTTTCTGAAAAAAAAAACGATAGAGATTCATTTTGTAAGCAGAAAATGTGTCCCTCATGCATATACCGGATGTTTCATAACTTGATGCTAAAACCAAGAAAATCAAATTCTTGAGAAAATATTATGATAACAAATTCTGAGGTACTCTGAAATCCCGCGCACCAACAAGGAGTTATCGATCGTCACATGTGGAGTAATCAATAATAGCACGCTGGTCGTATGTGAATGGCGTTCATCGGTGCGTGAATTCGTTAGTAGGTTAAGCTCGATTTACAGTAAAACCTAGAATATCCGAATCCATTGAGATCGAGCCAGATTTGGATAACTGAAATTTCGGTTTTTTTGCAGCGTGATAGCACAATGGTTTGATTTAATAAGAAAAAGGCGAAAAAGAACAAAAATCCATTGTGCATTTTCCACCTACATTTAATTTCATTAATAATAAATTAGTTACCATTGAAACTCGATCCAAGCATCATGTTCTTCCGATCGAAAGTAATTTTGGGATGAATTTTCCTGCTGGATATGAAAAGCCAATGAAATTCAGCTACCGATACAATATTGCGATTAAATTTCAATTTGAACAAAAGCTACTTCAAGAGTTTTATGTTTTACAAAATTTTGCTGGGCCGAATTTCCACTAGGTATGTTAGTGAGTACTCTTCAAAAGTTGAAAACTTTACTAATTGAAATTTAAATAAACGAGATTGCACTGAGATCAGCAATCCCTCCGAAATTTTCAAATCGAAAAACCATCAAAAAACTTTTCGTCTCAAAATTTCGCATTCGATTTGTCTTTTTATTTTACCCATGTCCTATCCAAAGGCCCTATATGCGTACCATCTCTCTTTTCCTCTTTATTGGCCTTACCTCTCTCCTTTCCGCTTTCAGTATATCGCTGCGAGAAAGACTCCGCCGGCTCTTCGTTGCTTTAGCGCCATCTACATGTAGATTTAATATACCCTTCGCTCTTCTTACACTTCAACTTCATAGCGAATTTAATTTGTATATAGCTACACCTGCAAAGTTTGTATACATGCGTGTATAAGCGCGCCTCTGGGAGAACGGTTAGGGCGGAGCTGAATATCAAGCGAGTCGAGCGCCGAGAGGACATAAAATCTACTTGGCGTCTGTGATATGACGCCCTTTCCCACAAGACCTTCCTCTCTCTTTCTCTCTTTCTTCCCTTCACCTTCCTTAATCCAAATTCTTGAAAGATAGCTATTCCTCGATAACGAGAACCGCACGCATGCTTCTACGCTGCTAGATGCCTTGAAGGGTACATTAGATCGTGTCAATCGTCAAAGAGAAAATTCTCTGTTCATTTTACTCTTTCTTTGTGCACCCTACATGCTCATGAATCGCCTCGTATCTTTCTCCTGTTCTTCGTAGTCTCCAAAGGTACGCCTTGTAAACGTGATTTTATACGAAGCAAACTGTACGATGTAAGCGCCTTCATACAGCTTGAGAAGAGGCATTTTCTTTGCAAAAATCAACGCTCGGGTTGAAACAACTTATCACTGATGAACTTTCAAAATAAAATATACCAGAGTTGAGGTATCTCAAATTTATTTTTTCTCCTTTTTAATATTAAAAAAATATCATATAATATGTGAATCAATTTTTTAAAGCTATTCACTTTCCTCTATGCTTAGAATTTTTGTGTCGATCTTGTTTTCGTGCATTTTCACGAAAACTTTATTTCTTCAAGTAAAATCACGAACAATTTGTCCTTTATTGTCCTAATACTTTAATTCGAATTCCTATTAATTACAATTTTTTTAGGGTACAATATGATTTGAATGAGTTTTTGTACTAAAAAGAAAAATTTAACAAATACACATAAGAGGATACCATATATGAATCCTGAATAATTAGATAATGTGCAAGGAATTTTTACTTCTCTCGACTTAAAGACCATTTTGAGGGCCGTTTCATGAGAATATGAAAAAAGCCCTTTCACAGAGATTAGCCGTTCATTTTTGACATAGACAGCATCATCCGGGTATCACTGATATATGTTTACCTCGTCGAGTATCGAACCTCTGCTATTTTTTGAATTAAGCTCCTGCGCAACCACCACCGTAATCCCGATAAACATTTCGTGGCTGTCAAAAAAGAAATTGCTGTTTTCTCTAGAGACAAAATTCTGTTTAAAAATTTAGGATATCGAGTCTAGGGGCTAATTTAAACCACGTATTCAGTGCGAATCGACGAATAAATATTTACACTCCGTAATCAATGTAGAAAACACGATACTGCAATGGTGTTAGAGAATGTTTTCACGTTGTATTTTTTTGTATATACAAAAAAAGTAGGACGTGTTCGGAAATTCGGTATTTTTTTGTTCATTTTCATTACATAGAGCTGAACTAGTTGCGTATAGTTCGTGAACTTGATTGCATTCATGTTTACAAAATCGTTGGAATGAACAAACTCGTGAAAAAAGCGATGCAAGGTTTGCTCGTTGGAAAATAAAGTCAGTGAGGAATTTGCGCCTGTGTGCTATATGGGTACGGCGGGTATCGGATAAATTTTTTTAATGCCGTTCGTTTGCTTCTTCTCGTTTATATTCAAATATTAATGAAATACAAGAAGAGCGAGTAATTAAGGTATTCTGATATTTTATTGACTCGGAGAGTATATTTCGCTAGATATTAAAAAAAAATTTTTAATCATAAAGTATAAATAAAAATTCACTTCCAACAAAATCATCAACTTCATGCTGTACAAATATAAAAGCTGTGGAATTGAAATTTACACCATTTGGCTCAGAGCTATATTATCGAGAATGTGTAATAAGAGGGTAACGCTAATTTGCTTGTTTTATTTATAAGTATGGAATAATTGACGGGACAAGCATTTTGCACTCCCGTGGAAATTTTTACATAATTTAAAAAGATTCCTCGTATGTATAACGCATTATTCGCAGACTGCGTGCTTGCGTGTATGTGCGTCCTGAAAGCAGCAACATTTATATCATGTTTCTCATCGTGAACCGAAAGTTAGCATCTCATCGAATATGTACGAAAATTGGAGAAACGCGTAACTACAAATATGTATTTACATCCTTTTGGCATTGAAAAAAGAAATGGCAAATGTCATCGAATTTTCGACAGTAACGAAAATCTCATTTGTACCTGTGACATTAAATATTGCTGCAGCGAATGCCACTGGCAATTTTTTTCCGTCACCATGTTCACTCCTAAGTGCAAATTCGTTTCAAAATGTACAAAAATATCATTTTTGTTGAGTGTAATTAACTTCGTGCTCTGTACATAACTCCGTAAGTTCGTAAGCTTACGTAGACAATGCCCAATACAGTATCCTTGAATAAAGTTTCTTGTTACGCGACGCGTAAAAAAAAATTTCGCTGAGTTGGACGTTAAAAAAGTCCAGATTCGAAAAAAAGTGCACACCGAGCGAATTTCGAAAGAATCGTAAGAACTTCGCGAATGAAAAGGGATAAAACAGGAAGGGAAATGGCTGATTGTAACCGCGTAGGCTGAAATGAATCTGTAAAAAATCCCTTCGAAAATCCTTTCTATGATTTCACATTACGAATTCAACTTTTAAGTGTACATGCACGTATGTTTTAGAGGAAATGGCACAACTCGTCGATCGTTACCTAAAAAGTGAACTCTTTCGTTGAGTAAAAATTCATTGTTGGTGAACGAGCAATTTAAAGACACTTGTACGGATTGAAACTTTCTTTATCGCGCAGAAAATTAAGAACCCATGAAAAAAGCTCCTCTATATGTTCCACAGTCCAGTCAACGATTTAATGTTTTTTGGTTTGTAAAGATTTTCACCACGGTCGATTCTAATACTAGAAGAAACGTAGTAACTAGTTACCACGAACCTCAGCAAAATAAGACACAAGATTTCGCTTCATTTTAAGAGCACTTTGAACAAACTGCATCTCTAGATTCTTATCGTGCGTGTACGTACGATTACACACAGCACGAAAAAAAACCTGGTTCCTCAGTAATAGTTTAACACGTACTGAAAGCAAGTGTAACGATCTCTCCATAAATCCAGCTGGCTTGAAGAGCCACGAGGATAAAAACCGTTAACTCGATCACCTTTTACATCGCGAATCAAAGTGCGCTAGTCACTCGTGAATCGACACCTTTAGTATAGCAGTTATTGACGTTCGTATATGGTTTGAGAAACTTCTCTGACGTTACATTCACGGCAGCACGTATAAGAGGATGTAAAACTACTCGAAGAGGTAAAAATTTAGTGAGCGAGATAGATTTTTTTACGACTCTGTTCAAGAAGTAACGAATAACATTCTTGATTCTGGGCTGAGTAGACGATTTTTTTCGCAGCTATATTTTTGAGGCAACCGCAAATCATTGCTGTACGATTTTTCTGCGTTTTGGGAATGATTCGACCTTTTGTGAATATTCTTTAGTATATATACGTAAAAAAAAGATATGGATCTGCCGAAATTCAAAAACGTCAGTCACTCGCATTTTTATAAAAATCATAATTCATGCGTTTGTGTACGTTTCCTCACTTGGGTAGATAGAATTTCGGAAAATTTATTTTCCCAGCGAATAAAATGCGGATTTTAAGAAGTGAACACGTTCGATATCGCCGTCCACAGAGTTTCGTCATCTTCGTCATCGTCGTCTCACTTAAATCGCTAGGTGATAGAGGTTGTGAATTTAAAATGATGGATGCCGGTTACCAGTGTGCCTCGCATTTGTCAGTTCTCACGTCACTTAAGTACACCCGACATTGCAGGAGAACACCGCTTTTCATCGGCAGAACTCAAAGAGGAGGAAAAAGAGAGAAAGAGAAAACATACGAGAACCAAATTTTCCGATAGCGTCAGATGCGCGGAAAAATTCTCTCGTTTCTTAAGCAAGTACGTCGGGGAATCTTTTCTTCTCAGCATATTATATTCGGCTTTGCATATTGCAATTTTGGCATGAGATATCCCTGTACGTCTCTTTGGACGAGTAAGCGTGAGCAAAAATGAATATTTCGAATATCTCTGGCATTAAATTTCATTTTACTCAATACAGACGAGGTCTGAGTAATTCGAATATGAAGAAAAAAAATAAGATAAATAGGAACATTTTCTAGGTTTTCACTCCACAGTGAGTTGACGAGATATCTATTTTTCATTTCGAAATATCGATTGCACGCTCGATAGTCACAGGAGCAGACGCCTTTGTCACTGATATAATGCAGAGTGTGCAAACATACCGAGTATCATTTGTATTTGTGTTTTTTTCATTTTTTTTTCGTTTGATATGGATATCTTCTATGCCGAGTCACAAACGAGATAGAATTGCTTGCTCTTGTGACATCGATTCGGTACGGCTAGCGATATCGGCAAAATCATTCATCGTGTAATGGATCCTTTGAAATTGCGAGCAGACGTCGCCTAAAGTCTGTATTTATGGTGACCGACAGGATTCATGATTATTATTATCAAGGTACAACGCATACGCTCGATATTTACTCATTATCCAGTTAATATGACCGTACCTCGACTGGCTCCTAAAAATTGCCCGATCCCTTACAATTTTCCACTTGTGAACATGACCTCGACTCCATCATCAATGAAAGCTTACTATCGATTGCAGTCATTCCAATCACGGTTGGCTCTTCGATGATTGAAGCAGACAGTTTCCTGAAGCTTTACCGTGAAGCTTTGCATGCGTTATCATTATCACTGATGCAGGTTCTGATGGTCTTTGACGTTGTTTCGATCTTACCATCAGTGCAGATATGTATCTTCTAACAAGGCGACCGAGAATTCCCAGACGAGACTTTTTTTTTCTATTCCGAAGACTTTAATCACTATGCGCTTAAAGGGGCTCTTTTAAGACACTCGTCCAACTCAGAATCAACATAACAGTGAATTCATCATCAGTCAAAGCTTACCACGCATCATCAGTCGCAGTTATTTCAATGACGATTGACTGATGCGGTAATCGATGCTGAAAACACGCTATTTCATTAAATTTCACTGTGAAAAGATTAACATATGCGTCATCGTAATCAGTGATACCGATTCTGGTTTGTGATGTTCTTCTATCTTACTCAACATTAGTATAAATATCTTCTAATGAAGTTCATTGAGAATGCTCTATCGAGACGGAATTCACATTTCTAAAGGACTCGATTGACGGATTGTGACAATGATATAATTCTTATTTTATAACGTTAAGTCCACTGGATTCATCAATGAATGATCACATGCAGTTTCACGATCGTACAAAGTGTTACAAATGATTTAGAGAAATATTTATATTTGAAAATTAATACAGCACAAAGTTGCACGAATCTGAACGCTGATACGATTTTGAGCTTTTTTCGTTATACAAAAGTCAACAATTAAGTATGTGCCTAATCATTCTTTTAATTTGTTAATGTTCAATTCACTCTTTACAACCCTTCTTTTATTTGCTTTGGCAAATATTTACTACTTCTTTTTTTCCAGCATTGCGTACGGGCTCGTCGTAGTAACGCTTATTAAAAAGGAGGACTGCTAACAAATTTAATCATAAAAGCGTATTGTAATAAAGTTGTGTTGATGATAAAAATCAACAAATTATAGAGAACAAAAAAGATGGACCGATATAAGAACATTTTCAGAGACACTGAAGTAAAACGCATGACATTATCGATACGTCGTCCTGACGTGTCTTTCCTTCGTGTTTAATGTACAAACACGACTAAGGATTTAATGTATACAAAAGTGGACGGATAAAATCTTAATTTATACGAAAGTCGTTCTTGGAAGAATATAGAATCGTGACTGGAGTCTCGTGTGCGGTACATCCTGCAAGCATTTTTCATTTTCGTGCCCGAAGAATCGTGGTCCTGATATATAATCTACCCTTACGAAACCAAGAAAAATTCTCCGATAACTTTGTATCAGCAAAGTTGGAATTGCCATTTAAAATTATTATATCACTGAAATAACAAAAGAAGATAACTTTTAAATTCCATAACCAACGAAGGGAAAATTGCAAGATGAGTAAGATCTGAAAAAATCATGATGAAAAGCACTTGATGCGTTTTTATTGCAAGTGGCTGCTACGAGTTTCCTTTCTGAAGTAAGAATGGAAAATGCACGGCTAATGTTCTCAGACGGGCAACAACAGATAATTCAATAGCAGCTCTTTCCCCATTTCACTTACTTTCCCAATGGATAGTAAAAATAAAAAAAACCGAGTCGAACCCTTCGGTAGCTGATCGTGAGCCTGCGAGCCTGCGATAGGCAAACCGAGAGATTTCGGGCCATTAAGCGCAGGAGAGTGATCGAAGCGGACGTCGACTCTCAATCCCAAAATCATTCGATCTTATCCTTCATCGCTTTTGCGACTTCGATAAGTTCGATAACCATCAACAAACCTCCGCGTTGAGGAAATTTTATTTCTATCACATTAATGGGTTGTTAATCTTCATACAAAGAACCCTTCATTGGTCGACGTATCAGTCGTTCTGAATCGAAAACTCCCCGATAACCTGCGATACAGTAAAAAATATCTAGCAATCGATCGGTGATCGTCCTTATGTCAGCATTACTTGTCGTATAATAATAATAGAAACAAAAAGTTACTTGCTAAAAGTTCATGATATAGATTATGCAATTTCGAAAAGTGATTTGCGAGATATAATGATGATTTTAATTATCATTACTTTTGCTAGATTAAAACAACTTTGTGCATTGAAAGATTTTCAAATGCTTCTTTGCTATACTAACATGCGAGTCCATATCCAATCCATAAAGGTTTTATGTTATCTTTCAATTCATTAATCTTAAGCGGCGTTAATCATACCTATGACGTTCCAGATAGATAACGTCAAGAAATGATGACAAGATAAATCGTATGAGAAAGACAAAAAATGCACTCTGGCTTTACGTAAAGGGATAAAAGCAAAGAGACGTGAAATGTAAAACCCTAATATGATTCCCGGCTCATGGGTCCACGGATTAAGAATCGTCAGGTAAAAGAGAAGTATAGAATACGCGGTTATTCAATAGTTTTTTTTCAATCTAGACTGTCTCCATAGCCGAGAGCAGACAAGGATAAGAAAAATCTTATAAATTTCAAGTATGAACGATTTTTTTTATTGAACACAAGCATAAAGCTGCGCTATGTACGGCGAAGATAGAAATAAAGGGACGTCGAAACGATTGAAAAATGATCGTTAGTCCAGGGAGCGTCGTGAAGTGGCTAAAACGAATCGTTACAGGCGAGTTCGGCATTGTCGAGGGTTCAACGGTATAGAAGTCAAGAATTTCTACTCCATGATTATATATCTATACGGATTTATATTTATACAGGGTGTCCTAGAAATTTATGCCAAAATTTTCTTAAAATCGGAAAACGTCATTTTTATTAGCAATATCGAATTTGGATGGAAGACATGGCATCCTTGATCGTCAATGGTACAAACGCGATTAATGTAGGCTTTGACCAGATAGTCAAGTTAAATTATGTTGCTGATGTCCCCATCGGTGCTATAATAAATTATTGCTTATTTACACATTGGCTGGTAGACCAACTTAATGACTTAAAAGCTTTACGAAAAACCACAATAATCATCATCATCATCATCAAATATGATATAAAATCGAAGCGTAAATCAGGCTGGTGGATGTGATAGACGGGAAAATTATGGGAGGAAAAAAGAAATTATAAAAGGGACGCAAATTTAGTTCAGAGTCTAAAAGAAATCTAAAAACCAGCTTACAATTAAAAAATTTAAAAAAATGCATTTCCTATTTGTAAATCACAATGCTATTTTAAAAACTGCGATTGCATCGGTTAGTAGAATTCTTGGACACCCGATACACATATATACAATCTATATAAATACGACTGAAGAAAAACGTCCTTCGAAAGTGAGTTAGCCACCCATCGATAGGGTGGCGAACCACCGTGACCCGGAGGGTGAGTAAATGTAATGCTCTTCAACCTTTTCTCTCTCCGTACGTCAACGCAGGGTCGTGAAATGAACCGAATATATTCCCTGCTCTCTCTTATCCCTGGTAACGAATAAACCGACTTTTCTAATTTGGCGTGTACCGGGACTTATCTTTAGAAGGAATATCGATAAGAAAACGATGAAACGAAATTATGACGATAAGAAAATGATACTGGTCTTAATAATATTCTTCCTAGTTAGCGAGATTGGACAAGTCTTATTATACTTGGTGATAAGATTTTTCTCTTCTTTTATTTTAGGACGCAGCTTGGGTCATTTTGAAAGCCGATGAGAATCGGAATAAGCCTGCTTTTGTCAGAAAGGGTACGGAGGACATAAGGAAGCGTCTTCTCAATCGTAAGGACCTTTCGAGAATCGCAAGTACACAAAGCGAAGCCTCTTTTCGTTGGTTTCATAAGGGCGAAGGAAAGAAAGTCATATAGCGTTCCTCATTCATTAAGCAGCTCACGTGTGAGTCGAATGATAGAAGCAATGAAGCGACGTCTCCCTCGATTCGATTTTCCATGTACGTGTGATCATATGCGCGGATGTGTGTGCACCAGCGATCGCTCGGTAAATCACCAGAGGGTCTTGATGAGCCACTCAAAAAGGAATAATATCGTTTGGATCTCGAAAGATATGGACCAAGAGGATAGTGTTCTAAATACGTTTTTATATTGAGTTCTATTGTTCTACCATTTCCACATTCACGTATCCACATCTTATTCCGTGCTTTATCTTTATCTCCTTTCGTAAAACTTCTACTTATGATTTACAATTATTTTCATTATAATCCTTCAGTTAATACTACAAAACATATATTTTTTGCGTTTCTCAGGCGCATTTTTGTGCATACCTGAAATTCCCATACCGTGAGTGAATTTTTTTTCAGATGATAATTACAGGGCCGCGTTGCGATGCCCCGACGAACGAGAAGGGTAAAATAGTACCTAAAATTACAAGAGAAGATGAAGTTACCCTGTTAGCTCGTATTCGTTGGTTGCACGGGACACAGACCGCACGATTTTGTAATTACAAAGTGCGGTAAGACTCTTCCCCATTGTTTATATATCATCTGGAAACATTTTATTGGACGAAATGCCTTTCCTGGTACAAGTCAGCATGCTAGATTCCAAAACACGTCGTTCTCACTACCCCGATGTCTCTTTTTGCCTTCCTGTTGCATACGTAGGATGGTTCTCCATAGTGCACATTCAAGAATATGCAAGCCACAGCATCCACAAATGTATCACTTCACTCTAATCCTGCATATATGGTTGAACACGTTACTTGACATTCCAGTTTTCTAACGAGAAACATGGAAAGACCTGCATGTGGAAATTTTGTGCTCTCAAATAATACTTGTCGAATGCCTTCAACACCTTACTATTGTACCACCCAACTGGAAAATGTTTTAATTCAATCCATTTTCCACCTAGTTCAGACACGCCTGTATAACATACCGTAATAGCAGATTCATTAGCCTCAATCGATTTTGCAAATTCTCGAGAATACATGTACATAATTGATATATAATCATTCTACACAAGTATTTCATTTTATTTATAGACGAAGAAACTTGATATTCAACCAATTTAAAAACTATTCAAATGAGCTGAAATCACGCAGATTACCACATCAAATTTCCTATGCGATTTTTTATGATATTATGAACTTTAAATCGTTGTGAGAAAACTAGTTTAGACGGAAGATAATATTCTTGCATAAAGCAGAGATTGAAGAATTTTTTTGGGCTGTGTGTCTTACAGTTGAAATAAAAATTATTATCATCTTGTACGATAAAAAGAATAAAAATGTTTGAAAAAGAATTCTGATAAACCAGTTCTTTCAAGATTATATTATTCGTTATAAAGGAAATTCTTATCAACTTTCAAAATTTGCTTTTTTGGACCATTTTAAAATTCGCGTTACCATTTCTTTCATAGATCTGCCGCTTTTGAAATCGATTTCAACCATTCGAGCAATCGTTTCATTTTCAATGGTTTCAACTTATTTCAAAGTTCAATTGGAACTAAAGCGGTTAGCGAAGTTGTAACCCTTCTATTGAAAACAATTCGCTAACTATTATTGGTGTTCGTTGCATGGTATAATTACAATTTCTTGCGTAGACCATATAGCTTTCGGAAGGGTCACCCGCTTCACACGGAACTCTCCCTTCTCGTGACTATTATTCGTCGAGGCTTTTCACCATTCTATCGTCCACAATACCTCCTTGATGTAACCTCCTTGACGTAAACAAATTATGATGTTAAGTTCCGAGCAGAAGTACGATTTCTCATCACTGACAAACCTGAGGTAACCATACGTGAATCGAGCCTCAATTTCTCGATTCATTAGTACCCGCATATCCAACAAAAGCCAGTTATTTCAATAAAATTACCGTACTCCTTACATTATTTAATATTCAAAATGGAAAGTATACTTCCTATTCAATTCATTTTTAATTGAAAAAACTTTGATATCGAGCCGATTAATTATCAGTGAGTTTATTACGAACGTGCTCAAACAGATTATCTTGGAAAGCTCTTTTTGTCATTGAGATGACTTCTCATTCGCGACAAGTGCATGCTCGACCTTTATTACATCCAGTCTCTTTATTATATAAATTTCTCATCAATCTTCAATAGGCTGTGTACTAAGTACCTGCACATACAAGCTCGTCTATTCACTTATCATCGACCGCAATATCATTCACGAAAGAGTCTTGAACTTCTGGAACAATGTGCTCTTCGTTGATCCTTCTTGACTTATATTCTTGATATACTCCATACAGCAATCAAGCCCTATCATTCCTTCTCGGAATCACAATATCACGCTGATGCGTCATTTTTTGATTTTTTTTTATAATCTCAAGTACGAGAAGACTATTAAGGTGATAATCATAACGAAGTTTCCAATGTCTTAGCGGTCACGTAGTTATACTCAACTCACAAGATAAAACCTTCTCTATGCTCGTTCGAGGATGTCTTCACCGATTTTCTGACTATCATACTGGTTAAATCAGCTACCAAAAAGCCACTAAAACTCTCACGCAAGTTAGTGTTATCTTGCAACGAGGTTGGAAATTTCAGCAATAGGAATAAGATAAGGCAGAATTCGTGTACTGGAGCTAATACGAATCAAGATTCAAGGAAGAAATGCAGTCAGAGACAACTGGATAGTAGACTCTGCAAAGTACCTTAAAAAAGATTTTGCGAATTATTCGCAGTTGAAGAATAATGTTATTTCCGAACAGCTTAAACAAAACGAAGAAAACCGACCAGGATGTAAACGGAATTTTCTAAGTCGGCATTTGTCTTTCAATTCTTTCCCACTTCTAGGTACGAATGCCTGTAAAAATGGATACACGCGAATGACACAGCGTGCAGTGTGGAGACAAGGTGAATTTGGTATTCCTCGTAGCTGCTGGCGCGTTCGAGGTTAACGTGAAGTTGAACCAACTGCAGTTTGCTCTTCACCAGCCATCACAATGCCGGGGTGTATCAGTTCACTTTGGATTGGGTTACGTGCAACATCCGTGTCTCTTATTTGGGTCACGAGCTCGCGTTACGAGCTAACTCCGTACGCCTCCCCCAGGTCGCCAGGAGCTTTTGGATAGAATTAGCTATATAGTTCTGTCAAGCAAAGAGCACGCTAACCTTCCAGTCTTCTCTCATACTTGAGCATCGGACTGCGAAGTGGCTTATTGGTCTCTTTCATACGGGGATAGTGCTGTGTCATTCGAAACATCGGAGCAACGTCAAACTCTGTTTACACTAGATTTCCCTTCAAGAAGAGGAATCTCAGTACGAATAAACGAACACCATTCCTAAAAGCAATACGATATACATAACTTAAATACGAATAATAAAAAGAATTTCGTCGAATAAAAACTTTTCGATAAATTAATTTGACATTATCACAAAATGGAAAGTTTCAGTGTACTCAAATACAGGCTGGTTACACATAAATGTTGATTCAAATAATTAAAAATTTTCTGATAATTCATTAGCTCTTTAGAATTACTTTACACTGACTTTGCAGTGATGTTATTTACTTTAATTGGTCTTGATGCAAGTTCGATGAGAATGATGGATGTTTGAAACTCCGTTTCCTCAATATAAATTGTGGATATTTCAGGGTATGGATCGTAACCAAATATTCGGCCAGTATCGAAAAGAGGTGCACTGTTGCTCCGATTTGTTTTCCAAAAAGCTGCGAAATGGAGGTTATCTTTTAATACTTTTTGACGGAGGACGATCGAGATACATGCCACATAAATAATGATTTATTGTTTAATGGAGAAAATTTATAGTTTACACCGGATTTGATACAATCTAGGGGTTTCCCGTTGGGAAATTCGGCATCTCGCAGGAAAACAACGAATGTCGTATGGTTAATTGAATTCAGCTTAACCGACGAGTCCGGTTGCTACAAAAAGGAGAATTCCGTCCACCACTGGAATATGAACCATTACCGGATCGAATTCTCACAATTTCTGTTCTTCCCTTTGTTACGTGTTGATAGAAAGGAAACAGAAAACGAAAACACATAGCAAGGGGCGTTGATTACGCTTCACCCCACCACTGTGCAGCGGAAATGGAACTCCACAAGAGAAAAAAACAGAGTTTGTACGTGAAACCATGAAATGACGTTTATATAATAAAAAAAGAAAAACCAGTAGAACAAAAGATATCGAAATTTTGTCGATTGGAAAAAAATAGTTTAAAGAAGCATCAACACTTTTTATAAAATTATGAGATACGCTAAATTTTGGCACGTACCAGAAAAAATGTTAACAAACCGAGCTTAAACAATATCCTCGAAATTTTCGTATTTTAATCGTTCAAACAATAAATAATATAAAAATTCTTTATAAAATGTGGAAAAACTATTGGAATATAGAACACTATAAAAACTACTCAATAGAGTGTCACTCTCGAAAAAATTATCCAAGATTTATATCACATTTTTCAAAATGTTACAGTGCATGATTCTTTACGATCGTATTTTGTTATTCTTATTAAATAATGTTACTGAAAAAAGGAAAAAATATTTAAGACATTCGAGCATAGATGCGTTTCTGATGATTGCCCAAAGTGAATTCTATATTGTATGTGGTAAATAAAGTTATTCTAAAATTCAACGAGTTCAGTTTGAAAGACAGGGTAACCCAAGTTTCCGTCGATAGGATCACAGTGGATGCGTACACCCGGCGTGTATATGCATTGTGCAAACGGAGTATGGAGATACCACGCGATAATATCTCTGTCGGTTCGCTTCCCAAAATTACTCTCGCCACCGTAATCACTCTAATCGATCGTTGAATCGAGAGCAGCATCGAATAATCCTGCATACTTGCCCAACACGAATAACCAGCCGCGACCGCCCTCGCGGTCCTGCTGCGTCGAAAATAACGTTCGTAAATCTTCCCGGCGCTACACGGAGCAACGAATCCGTTCGTTTCTCTGCCCCTCCTGCCATGCGTATGAGCCTGCCCTCGTCGGCTTGCTAGTTGGATAAACATAAACGAAACGAGATTTCGCTCCCTCTCGTCTCGACTTTGCCCGATCGACGTTTTTAAACCAATTTTTTTCATCAAAATACGGAAACGATTTTTTTTGTTTTCCTCTATTCGCATGGAAAGGTCTGAACATCAGGTTGCAGAGAACTATTAAACATGGTCGTCAGTTTTTTTTTTGGACTAGACTATTTAATATCGATTCTTTTTTATTTATTTGACTCCTTTTCTGTGTTCAGAACGATTCTTGAAATATAAGCATCAATCAAAAGGTTAGTTATGACATTGCCTCGACCGAAAATGCGAGGTCTCCTTGCCGTCAAGATTAAAAGGAATATATTTGGAGCTTGTTCGACATCGCTTCTCAGCGGATTCCTGTTTTACCTTTTTTACATGAAACCAAGACGAATACGCATGGAAAACTATTATCGGTAATTCAAAAGGCTTCTGATGAAATTTGAGTTTCTGCACGAATAACTTGCACAATGCTTCCTCTTCGAACATATGGCGAGATTATTTTCTTCTTCTCACACAGTGACTTTGATCCCGAAGCCAGCCTCGAAGCTATGAAGGACTATCTTCAATCAGCTGGTGGATCAAAAGCTTGATTTTCTGAAAAATAAAATTATTTTTGTCGCAACTAAGGTAGATGCGAATAAAAAATACTGAACATTTTTTTGCACTGCTTATTCGTTAAGCTAAAAAATAAAACAGTACTATTTATAGTAAAATATTGTACCATTGATTTTATATGCTTGAAACAGGTTATTTTATTATCTGCAAACGTCAAGGGGAGAAAAAAGGCATCTTCGAAATCCGGATTAAAGGATAGTGAAAAAAATGGAAAAAATAATAGGCTTGCCGAGTTCATTTCACCGATGGCCCCCTGATGAGAAACTCACACCCATCATACGAAGGAAAAGAGGGAATGCTTTATATGCGATCGTAAAATGTCAGCCATCATGCGTATGGACCGACAGTGCAGTACTGTAACAGAAGGCTTTTACGCTATTCTCGTAAAAGTAATCCCCAAGTGCGTTAAAAAATTGCAGATTTTGATAAATAAATCACAAGTCCCATAACTGAGAGGATGAAAAAGAAAAATAGTAATGACTTTTACACAGTTACTGCAAGGTAGAAAAGATTTCGTGACACTCCTTTATTTCATTTAAATCCTGAATATGTATTTCTTTTTTCTTACTGTCTCGTCATTACGTGCTTTTAGCATCGTTTTTAATCCTCTGGATCATATCTAAGATTAACCATCTTATAGTTCCAGCTACTGTTTTTGCGTTTGAAAACAAGTTCAATTAATTTTCTTCCATCACGCTTTCTTGTTTACTACGTTCAGTTACGATTAAATTCTTATTTTTGTATATATACTCGATTCTTTTGTATTACATCTGACTCATAGATTTATAGGGCAGAGTGGAGCAATCAATCAACCAATCAATCGTTTAACAGAACTCCTTTAATTTCGTAATGATTATATCATTATATCACTATACAGTCAAAAGTTTTAGATTTTGAAATAGTAAAAAGTTTGCGAACCAAATATTTTTATTGTTTTAATGTTAATTGATTTTCTTTTTAATAGTATTTTTGGAGCCAATTTTTTACGACACAATAAGAAAGCTGAATGGATATCGATAGTCATCGGTAAATTGCTTTCACTTCGGCGAAAAGATTTTTTCCTCATTAAAGATCTGTGTGTTCGTGATTTCGTCGTTACGGTGATGAAAGTTTTGGGATATCCCGTAGAAGCGATGCGGCTTCCCCCGAAGCGTTTTACTCACGATCAGGAAAAAAGTTTTTCCCGCTTTTATAAACGAAAAAAGGAATAACCCAGAGGCTTTCGTACCAAAGGATTCGCAAAGAAGAAAAAACAAGACGACAAAAAAGGAGCTAACAAAAAATGAATTTGCAGAATAGAAGCGTACGTAGGATGGCCGTTGATCGAGCTCAACTTGGCTGGAAAAGTTTTTCTAGCCCCGCCAGGAAATCGAGAAACCACCCCGGTGCTCTCGCGTATATCTCTTATATAGATATATGTATACATAACCCGCGAAAATGTAAGAAAGCGTTCGGATTTTTCGGTCTGTCGAAGCATTCCTCTGAAAAGTCGTAAGGTCATGAGTCTGCAGGCATCTCAGGCCTCGTGCCAACGTCAGGAGTTTTTAACTGGAGTTTTCCGGTCCCAGCACCATTGTGGCTCTTTCACTTCGTTCCACCCGTACATCATCATGCGTCTCTCATTATACGTAATATCACTACAAAAAGTGCCTATTAACTTTCTCTCTTCTCTTCCCTCTGCTATTTAACCAAATTTTTTCAGAACGCAGACAATTACATGCATAGCGTTCGTTTTTCTGAAACAGCTGCACGAGATTAAAGTCACATTTTCTTCATGCTCGAAAGACGAACTATATACATCTACATGCTAATAGATAATTACTATATTTTTTGAATTTGCAGAGGGTTGCTCTCTCGCAAGCGTACAAATGCGGAATATAAATTTCAGGCATTACACATTTCTGATACGGGATCGCCGAGCTCTTTCCTCTCGGCGCTCGACTTCAAGTTTAATCAAATCGAGAAAATGGGCGCCGTTCTTCATCAGCGTATAACCTTCGTCCATTTGAGAGATGATATAATACACAGCATATGTGTAAAACGGAAGGAACGTCGATGGGGAGAAAACGAGGCTTCGTATTTCGAATGTAATGTCGAGGAAGGAAAGCGAAAGAGAGAGAGAGAGAGAGAGAGAATGAGTGAGAGTGAGTGCTAGAGAGCGAGAATAAGGGAGGAAGGTTCGCGTTTGTGGTGATAGGAAGCGGCGAGAGGGACGTCGGAGGTAACGTGGCGATAGTGCGGTAACGGAATCCTCGCGCCAAACCAAACTTAATTTTCATGGCGTACAAGTTTTAATCAAGTTTGAGAAATTAGAGAAAAGCTCCGACGAATGGGCTAGCGGGCTAGGAAAAGAGAGAGACGAGGAGGAGGAGGGGAGAGGAGCTCGTCTATATCGAGAGAATACAGGGAGCTTCAGGAAAAGAAGATTCACCTCTGATGAAAATTTGAAGCTGAGAAGTATCGAGATTACAATGTAACTTTATAGTTCTCTAGAATAGAAAATGAGCCAATGAAAAACACATCGAAACCAGATAATTAGAATTACCAATAACGCGTACTATAGTTGATCGGTAGAGCAAAATTTCTCGATTATATGTATATCGATCAGCTCCGATTACTGGCTAAATATAATGTATGGTTCTGAATATCATCGCGAATCAATTTTTTGGCATATACATCGGTACTGGCAGCTGTCGGCATCCATCTATGCGACACCTTATACACTTTCCACATTCTCGTTTTCTCTCGTCCTTTCTCTATTATCCTCATTCACTCGCTCTTACTCTCACTAACTCTCAAGCTCGCACATTCATTCCTTCGCTCTTCAGGATCTCCCGTCGTTCACCCTCAGGCGCCTCTCTTTCTCTCTCTCCTTTTCCTTTTCTCATCACACACCCCGAATCTCTTACTCCTTTTATAACTTGCTTCCCTCTCCCCTCAATCCCTTTCTCCTTTCGCATCCGTCGCCCTCTTTCTATCCGTCTTTCCGCTGGCCTCCAACCCTTGCAAGTTCGCGCCTACCCTTGATTTTGCTCTTCCTCGTTCATCCTATATACATACATCTCGCAATTCAGAAATACGCTTCGCCGAGCAGCCCTGAAACTCGGCTAAGTGGGAAATGGGTAAGTTGGCACGTCCGCTAA
The DNA here is from genome assembly GCA_030522605.1 of Cremastinae sp. B BG-2022a. Lineage (NCBI taxonomy): Eukaryota > Metazoa > Arthropoda > Insecta > Hymenoptera > Ichneumonidae > Cremastinae sp. B BG-2022a. The sequence continues at coordinate 54,294 of JAPYYX010000712.1, read as the reverse complement.
CTTCATATATATGCTCGTTCACCGTCCTGTATGCGATACCAAAAAACCACCGGGGAGTCTGTGCCATTTTTCCATCCATCTATACATATAACGCGTAATTTCTTTGTCTGGTTCGTGCTTCGATTTTCCACCAAAAAAGCTCGTGCAGACGTGGATATAAATGTTTGCAAACTAATTGAAAAATCTTTTCTGCGTACATGTACAATGATAATTATATAGATTAGTTTTGGAATTAATATTTCAATTTTAATATCTCGATTCAATTGACTCCTTAGAAATCTTATAATAAAAGCTTTCATTACATAGAATTCCCTCCTCACGAATTTTCGATGCTGAGAAATTTCTAACCCTCATAATTTTAGGGGTACATGTTCGCTCTCCAGCGACACGATCAACTCGTTTCTGTCTGTTTCCCAGATGACAGGATCAGTGAAAAGGAGAAGTGCATGAGAGGTTTATATAAGATTCCCAAGAGCCTTGAGTCGAGAAAATTAGGGAGAGGAAGGAGAACGACTGTACTTCCATCTTCACTCTTTCCGAACTAAATCATCGAGAAAATTTAAAGTGATAAAGCTAAGAATTCTGTCGAGAAATCAGTGTTTACTCAGATTGATGTATAAAAAAAAATAAAGTTGATCCCCTAAACGATCTTCCTTCACAAAACGTGCTCTCTATACGTCAGCGATGGCGCTATCTCTACTTAGAACTTCAATTTATGTGCTCTCAGCTGGGTCGAGAAAGCGAGCGTGTGTGTTCCAGTTGAGAATAAAGAACGTAAGATTTCGCACGAGTTACGTGTTGGCCGAGATACCATGTGGGAACGCGCGGTTATACCTAGAGACCTTTACTCCGGACGCGTGGGATTTAGCACTGAAACTTGGGATGAAAATGGCATTGTGAACCAGCCTAACTTTGAGTATTATCGGAGAATTGAGAAGCAAGTATAACCATGAGAGAGAAAAAAATCGTATTGCATATCTTTTTATAAAATTTTATTGATTCTTTAATTTTTTAATAAAATAAATTATCGAAGAAAGTAACTAAGTGATTTATACACACGGAAATGTGTATGAAACTGATGAGAAAGCAACTTATAACTTGGGTCCTATGTCCTTTAAAAAATGATACACTTTATTCCAGTAATATAGGTAATATTTATATACTGAAAGAAATTCATTTCTGAGTGAAAATAAGCTTTCATTGAGAGTACTTCGGGGTTTTAGAGACATTCTATAAACAAAATACCGTAGTTAATTCGTTTTGAACATTAACACAATCACAGTCGAATTGAATCAAAAACGCCAAAAATAATTCCAATAAACTCAGCATGCTGTAAAGTACCAAATTTATCTTTCACTCGGTAAGTAATTTTAGAATCATGTGAATATATCAATACTGAAGATTTATAGCATCGCAGAATTAACAAGTGATGTCCTTTTTCTCATCAGATCTTTTTCCACTTCTTAGCTTTTTTGCATTTCCACTTGTGCATATTCATACGTCAATACATAACGAGAAAAAATAGATTCCACTCGGAAGAAGAACATGTACAGTGATGGCTATAAAATCACGGAGCAAGCTCGTAGGCTCGTCGTTATAAAAACAAAGTTCAAACGTACGAAAAGGGTGTTATACGGAGATGGAAATATAAAACGTGGTTGGTTAGGAAAAATATTGGTTGTCGTCGAGTCATACACGTGTACGTAAATCCCCTCCTACTCTTTCCTGCCGTTCTCTTTTACTCGTGTCTATCGTGTGAGCTATGGTTTTTTCTCCCGCCATTCCAGCAGATGATAGAACGTTCCCGACTTATACAGCGAATGTGATTTACGTTGCAATAAAAATGGTAGCGTCCTCCTATAAAATACATAACGTTTTTGTTCGCCGGACAATTTTTTCTTTTCCCTTTTTCTTCTTTCGCTCTCTCTCTCCCTCTTCCTTCTTTATCGGACCCCCCGCTTTCCCTGATCCCTCTTTTTCCATCCCTTTCATCAACAACTCGAGTTTTCTTGTCATCTTTATCAAAAACCTTTCCGAGTGACCTCTCGATCGATACTCCGACAAAAAATTTACTATATCCTCTTCAGAAAAATATCGGTTGTATTTTCGTTGATACTAGATTGTCGCTTAAATCTTCAACGTAGGAATCGTCTCGATATAAACTCGATTTCGGCCATTTTATCTGAGAAAAAAAAATGAAAACTCCCTACGCAACAATACTCTCACGCGTTTCTACACAAAGTTTTTACACACTAGGTTTTGGCATAGAGCTATCGCAACGTCTTTGGTTTTTATGAAAAAAAGAGGGAAAAGGTAATCCATTCTGTCTGCCTTCGTCGAGACTTTGCCGAACTCATATCGCAAAGTCCTGACTCTTTTATTCACGGCTCCTTACTCTAACCAACCTTTCCAAACTTCTGAAAGTTTTTGGAATATCAGTTATACATACGTCTATACATCCATACGCAAAATATATACTCGAATCTCGTTGTATTTTTTTTCTTTTTCGATCTCGTTTCTCAACATTTTTTTTATATCGAGTCCATTACCATTTTCTTTCCTTTTTCATTCCGTTCTTCATATCATGAATGTGTGACACTATTTGGAGACTAATCGAGCGAATGATTTTTCAGGAGGATAGGTACATACGTTTTTTTTTTCGTAAAGTTCGCATTCACGGCTCGAGCCCGCTCCTTAATTTCAGTCGTTGAGACGAAATCGTTCCCAGAAAGTACTAAGAAAAGTCGATACGTTCTTTTTGAAGTTTCGTCATATTCTTAAGCGTCTATTTTCGTGGGCATCAAGGCGTAAGAAAAAAAGGAAAGTGTAAAATGAGTCTAAATTTCACGAGGAAAAAAGGAGAAAAAAATGTACCGTCTCTTTTTTCACTACGGTTGTCACGTCAAGCGGAAAATCTCAAAAGGACTGCGGACCATGTGGGTACGGATCGGGGACGTTCCCGCAGGGAGATGGAAACGAGAAGAACCAGGACGATAAGACGAAAGACTTCATCGTAGCGACTGATTGGCCGATTTGTCACCCCTTCCCCAGGCTAGGATTCGGAGCCAGACAAGCAGATATCGCAGTCGCCCATCCCTTGACGGTTAATTGAAGCGAGAGCCGGTTACAGATATAAGAAAAAGCAGAAACAAAGAAAAAGTATCGCAAAGAACGAGAGGAGAGTAGAGGCGAGGAGAGGAAGAGACCTAGTGAAAAAAGAGACGAAGAGAGACCGTGAAGGAACAGTCTTTGCACAGTAGCGTGCAAAAGCAAGCCGGATGAAAGAATAGAAGCGAAGAATGAGATAGTGATGGAAAAGAGGATTGTCTATATACGAGCTTGCAACACCGATCAGAAGAGAAAAAAAAGCTCTGATTTATATGTACCTGTATAGTGGTACGTGTTCAAAGTTTCTCCCTCCAGTCTTTCTTCGGTCGTGTACTCTCACCTCCCACACTCCTAATTCCCGCTTTTCTTTTCACTTCTGTTCAATGAACCGTCCGGCGGTACGTTGCGTCGATCCGGGACATTGATTGAACGAACTTATCGTAATGGAGCCAGCGGCCGTGAGACCGATCGGATTTTCCACGATCGTTTATTGTCCCGGTACTGTTTGCTGCGTCGGTATCTGTGTGCCCGCACATACACTTACCGTACAATCATCTGGAAGAGCAATGACCCACCCGCGAGCAAACTTGTTCACTTCGATTCTTCCTCATTCTTTCACGGACTCTGCGCCATTTTAGCGCGGATTTTCGATATATTGGACGAGCGGATGTTTCTTCACGCTCCTTCGGTACACCTATCGAAAACGGGCGTTTGGTCACCGGGAATTGGTGATAACGTCCAATCGACGTGTCAAAAGGAAAGGAGGAGAAAACATGTGAAAATGGAAAAAGAATGTAATCTCGAGACTTTCAGTCATTCATTCCTTGGCCATTCGTATATAGTTGGCCGAAATTGAAGTATCGAAAATAACGCTTTTCATTTCCTGTTTAATGGCAGCTATTCAGTCTTGCCGTTGATTTAACAATAAGATTAGAGCGCCAGAGATTCGATATCTTTTGACACACGAACACAGGCGAGACTGGCTATGGAGCTTCGTTACGAGATTGTAGCTTAAGAGCTTACGGTTAGCATTATTTTCAACGTTTCCTGGCTCGTTCTCTCGCTCGTCTACCTTCTGACTTTCAAGAAAGGGACTGGACAAGAGATACACGAGAAAATCGAATGGCGGAAAGAGAGAGAGAGAGAGAGAGGTTTTCAATTAAGTAGAAAAACCACTATAAATCCGCACTCCCTCGGTAATGCGGTGTGTCGGATGTGACCACGTATACATAAGAGGTTGAAAACGAACGAAAAGCAACGGAAAGAGAGAGAGAGAGAGAGAAAGATAAAAAAGGAAATACGGAATACAAGCGGAGAACAACAATGAGTCTGAGAAAAGAGACAAAAAAACCGACGAAACACACGAAAGGAGACTTAAGTAAGACACATAGTTGGAAAAATCCTAATGAATAGTAATGGTCGGACCGATTACGAAAGGAGGGATGAATATATACACTGGAGGGTCTCTCGACGAACGAAAGCAAAAAATCTTCACTCTCGTAGCAAATGTATATAATGTGTTTGTGGAGGAAGGAACAATTCGCCTTTCCGGAGTCCCTTTTCGTTTCGCTGTCCTTAATTAAATGTTGAACGAAGAGAAGAGAAAAAAGAGCGGAAGGGAAATCTTGCAACATATAATCGATACACGTGGAATCTGAGTTGTGATTTGTTTCACACTTGAGATTTCAGAATGCACGTCAAAAGACATTAGGTAGAAATGGTCCAATTAAAGGAAACCTCGAAGATGATTGCGTTTGATGTAATAATTCATAATATAGTCCTTTGTTTATATTTAAATCAAGAATGAAGTACGTAAATAAAAAATGTCGAGTATACGAAAACGTTAGAGGCAAACAGGAATGACCGTACGTTAACTGGTTTCGGTGGGCAGCTCTGGTAAATAGTGAAATTTCATTTCGTCGGGCTGCTACCGAAGCGCCATCTGTAAAAGCAGCTGCAAAGAGAGCATCGCATGCCGCACAGGCCAGAGGTTTCCAAATTAACCGGCGTAACTTTGCGCCAACAAATCTTTGGCTTCGTTCACGCACCGAGCCTCACGGCGTGGATTTCTCCTGTGCAAACTTCCCATGTATATATTTAATAGGGAGAATCGCGGGTTTACAGTTTCGGAAAGCTGTCGCCACTATCAGATTAACAAAACACTCACCTGCAGTATCCCTCGCTTTGGACGTTCGCTTTTGCACAGAGACTAATATGATCGGGGTTGTAAAATAGAGGATTATTGCTACCTCTGTTTACCTTCCGCGCAAACCTTCCGTAAAGACAAACAATACAATACCATCGTTATTTAATGTTTGCCGCGATTCTCAGTGATTTACCATCTACATCCATAGATTCATCCTTTCGTTCCCGATTCACGCCAATTTCACGATTAATTTGCTATTTACTTTCACTGCAAACGATTCTAATAGGATATTCCGAATGTATTATCAGATCAAATATCGCACATTTTTTTAGAAATATTAGTAATCTGCTAATGGTTACTATTGCAGTTATCCAATCACGACTTTATTAGAAGTGACGTTACGGAATTCTCTTTGACGATGAAAACAATTTACTTATTTCTCATTGCTAGATACAAATCATCAGGATAGTTCCTCTCTTTACATTCTCCTACCCAATGATGAATGAATGCCTCCATTTTTACACCATTTTTCCTGACTTTTGTGATAAATCAAAATCCTCAACACAGTGGCTTGTAGTATTGCAAAATTACTTATTAAAACATGTTTGATGTCTTCAATCTTCTAAAGTGCAACATCAAATGTTTATAATGCGATGGGAGCAATAGTGAAAATTCCACACACGAGCGAGTCTGTTCTAGATCTTTAAAGAGAAAAATGGCTGAATTGTTCCCACCTGCGACAGAAATTCTTTTCGGAACTGGAGAAGCGAACATAAAGTACAGTGCGAATGTACTTTCTGTAGCCGTTTGAGAGAAAAATATGGTCGAAACGATTTGACATTTGTACAACAGGCACAGAGTTGAGAGGTATGAGGGTAGTCCGTCCGGAAGAGGCAGGAGAACGACAAATGTTGCAGAGAGAGAGAGCGGTGATAAAGGAAAAGCTTGAGCTTTTGACTGAGGGAGGGACAGCACGTGTACGCGGAAACAGGAAATCATATTTAATACACAAATAAGCTGCGTGGAAATGAGCGTGCTCAATATGACGGTAGACCGCGCATCATCCGATAATACCTACGGTCTGATGTCGTACAAAGGGCCACGAAAATGACTTGGTATTTGCAAAGGCGAAGCAACGGGGCAAGAAAAGGGACGAGCGAGAATCGAGAGCGCAAACAGAGACGCTGGCATGTGCGATCGCCAGGAACCAGGAGCGTCATATCGACAGAAGGAGATTGCCGGTGTCTATATCTTCGTGGCAAATACAGTCTACGTATATATCTCTCGTTGTTATGTGTACAGACCGGGCGCATAAACTCTCGTATATATCTATGTATGCTGAGGATGCTCACCTAAACATCTTGTAGATAGCAGTGCGAGTGCCAGATCATGTAGTCTCTCTCGTTCACTGTGACTCTAGCGTAACAAGGTTTTCCCATACACAGACATGATCAAGTTGGTTCATTTACCCTTTTGCTCGCACACACAGTCTCGATCTCTTGGGGCATCTTCCTTTCAATCTTAACACGCACATATGGAGTAACGAGCAAATAGATCCGTTGAATACACAACTTTCGTACGAACGAGATAGCGTAAGGAAAGATCATTCAAGAGTTCGAAGATTAATTTTATATTATATTTAACTTTTATTTATCTTTTCAGTGCTTTACTTTCACGGTTTTTCATAACTTGTTCTCTTTTTTCATTATACTTTCACATGTTCTTTTTGTATCGCTTGTATTTTTAAATAAATTTTGTCAGCGCAATTGATGCGCTTCTTATCGGTACAAACGATTCGTGACCCGATTCAAGAAAGATTTCAAAAACGCTGAAACATTTTGTCGCGACTCTTGCCAGTTTGGAGTCTGGGTGAAGTGTGTCGCGTGCACACTTTCTTCCTTTTTTTCTCTCGTATACTCTTGTCATGTCGTCGTATCGTTGCTTATTCACAGAAAAAAAGGGAAAAGAGCGAAAGAACGTCGTCCTTCTGGTTATTATCCTTTTGCAGGGGTCTCTTTTACCAATCATCATAAAAATGTTTTTTTTTCCTCCTTTCACGACGTCTCTATTTCTCTGTCTCGCTATGACAACGCTATCCTTAGATATCTTTATTTCCTCCTCGCTGTCTGTCTTATTTCTTTCCTTTCAATGTTCAGTGACGAGAAGACGATTGTCATTACCTGTGGAAGATGTCAAGACGAGACTATGGAGCACACGGTGCGAGAAAAAGTTTTCTTTCTGTGTATGATGAGAGTCTGCATCTTCGGAAACTGCTTTTCATCCATGCGAAACACTTTTTGTACAACGGCTGTGCATCTCGAACTATGAGAGTCATGACCGAAAAACGAAAAATTGTATTGCGAGGGAAGTCATCCTAACGAGCAGAGAGAGCATCAAAGTCCGGAGACGAGAGTAACTTGAGAACACGTCCTTTCACATACATTTCATTCTCACTAAAAGCGTGTCTGTCTTCTCTACGCTCATGTGAACTATTCAACGTGAGCTGACTCGAAGCGTTGACATTTATTTCGAACAGGAAAGAAAATATTTCTGAGAAGTCATAACGTTTTTCAAACTCTCATTACTTTAAAACTTCAGTCAAAGCATATGAAACGCTGCTCTCTAGTCTGTTCAGTTCACATGTTTTTAGCCAAGTCGCTAAATGGTGGGTTCGTAAATTTATATTTTGCAAGCTTGCTGCATTCCTGGGAATTCTGAAAATTGTGTTCCAGTGATCCCTTAATCTCTTATCCAGCTGGTTGGCAATGAAAAAGCTTCGATAACCTTTACTTCCTATTTTCAAAAATCCCTCGAGATCCGAAGATTGAAGATATCCAAAGGATCGTACAGGAATGGACTACATGAAATTCTGGTCCTGTTCCCCGTAAAGGAATTCAGCTTTTTTCCTCTCGTGGATTCTTTTGAATCGTTGCATCGCCTGTACAACGGTAGAAATCAGAGTTACCCGTAGGTAGAGAGCGACTATTCTCAATCATGGGATAAAGCCCTTCGCTAATGAACGTCGCCTATTGTGAGATTAGCGAAAGCCCAAATACGAATACAAAGGCAGAGAATGTGAAGATGAGACTTGAGTGCGTGCGTAGCTTCTATCGAACCTGTTTGCTTTTACGCTATCAAAAGACGAGATGGAACATGGTTGGCTTTGCAATCCAAAGTAATGTGATTATTATCTATTGCAAAGGTACCTGGAACCAATGAAAGAGTTGGCTAATCTATCAACGAAATCACATAAATTTCATTGCTTCATCAGTACTGTTTTTCAATCAGATCAGGATATTTCGATTTCATTCTTAATCATCATCCTTGTTGTGTATCATTGGCAGGAAATTAAAACAACACTAATCATTTCTCTATAAAACATTATTGCATAACTCTCATGCAAAAGATATAAATACAACAGCAAACTCTTAATTGCTGTTCGGTACGGTAGCCCAAAAAGCATTTGCAACATCCTGCGAGAGAAGCTGTAAATTTATTTATCCACACACTTGGACTCGGCGACACTAAACGTACCGTATTTATTTCTCGCTCTAGGCAAATTATTCTTGCAGAGCGTGAATATTATCCACGATACTTTCGTACGTATATATGATAATAGAGAGAGCATACGTGTGCACGAGTTGGTAGCCGAAAAGAGCGGCGAAGCGCCTTTAACTCGCGTAATCGCAGAGCAGTTCGCCAACTGAACCGTTGCGTCCCAAGGACATGCATATAATCGTCTTGGCTAATTCCTCTAACGAAAATATGGAGCCTCGCTTGCAATTTTGAACAGAGTAGAGAAATCTCATTGCTGCTTTTTAGTCGCTGGCGAAACATGCAAGAGAGATGCGTCCTCTTCTTTAATCGCGGCTAAACGGTTATAAATGGACGGTCCAACAGTTACGAGTTTATGCCTCGGAGCCACGAGGTACATAAAAAGCTCTCAGCAGTGCGACCGGTCGAAAAATGTTTATTATCGAATTTTACGAAGCATGCGAAAGTGTGCATTGAATAGAAAGACTTTGTTCTTGGATTTACGAATATTGGCGGTTTTAGGCGTTGCTGATGTTTTAATCAAACGTGCATCAAGCTATTTTTCAGTAGAAAACATTTTTCTCCGAGATGTATCCTTCTTTTTCCCTTTTTATCACGTTCAATAACATTTCGTTAAATGCGTCACAGTTCGAATTACTTTATCCATTATATAATTTAGAGCGGAAGCTCAGGGAAGTTTTCGTACTTGTTCCAAGAAAATTACACGCAATTCGCTTGCGACAATCGACGAAAGTTTCTTACATCCTATATACGAAAGGCAAAGAGAATTGCGAGGTGGAAAGGCTTCATGAAGAAGCTTCCCAGAATCATGATACCCTAATTGGTAGCGAGACTTTCATGCCGGTTATGAAAGCTCTCGCGAGCTTTGTGTAGAATTCTCACGCCACAGGTAACTCCTTGCTATTTCTTTCTCTCTCTCTCTATCTCTCGTCGCCTTTATTGCGTGTACACTTCTCTCCCAGCGGTGTACACACTGCCGCAGTTCCACTCTCTTACCTTCATATTCATCATGCTCTCAGATGAACCTGTCTTGGCTAAGATTAGATTAGAAGCCTTACTACCTTCCCTCTTCTTTCGATCCTTCTTATTATTATATTACTTCTTGTTATTTTTATATTTTATTCGCTCCGCTTACTTTCATACAGTATTATCCATTGCATCTCTTATTGTTATTGACATTTTGATCCACTTGCTTGGAGTATTTCATTTAATAGCTATCACTCTACAAATCTGACGTTGAAATTGGAAAAGTGGATCAATTGATAGACCTCATTATTTGAAATCAGATTTAAGAGGAGTATTTTCACTTTTCTTAATACAATTTGTAGACAGAAATTGTTAATTTATTATCTTGATGAGTATTAAGTATACGTGTATTCGATAAACAAAAAAATGAAGAATAGATATACGATAAAATTTCACTTACTGTAGCTGCACCCTGCTACGCCTTGCTATGGTTCAGTTTCTTTAAATTCAAAAGAATACGTACTTCCCTAATACGTTTTCAATGTAACAATAAATTTATGAAATCAAAAAATACGAATATTCGTTAACCAAAAGCAGCCAAGCAAAGATTTAAAAATCAAAAAGTAAAACTAAATCTCTTTTACAACTAAAAATAAAGTTCAACATGGAAAAGACGAATGACGACCGATTTGATCATTTTTCGAATTATGAGAACGAAATTCCAATGAAATTATCTAACCTGAATTTTTCATATAAAAAAGTGAAAACAATCCGGATCGGATTTGCCGAGAGATCCCGAAATTTTAAGGGATTAGCAACAAGCGAAAAAAGTAACAGGTTACCAAGTAGCTTTTGAACGATGAGAAAAATCCTGGCACAGTCACGAGTTCGCGATTTACGAATATCACATATTATACACACGTGTGAATTCTCCCGAACGAAGAGGAAACTTTCGACGAAATTCTCTGATCTGGAATTTTCATATAAAAACGTGGAAAAAATCCGGATCGCGTCTGCCGAGATTTGCTGAAAAATAGAAGCAAAAAAGCGCGATTCATACGTGTCAGTGTCCAGAAAAAAAAAAGAAAAACGTCAAGCGGAGAGATAAAGAGGAAACTGGAAGACAGAAAAAAAAGATTGGGTACCAAAATGAAGAACAAAAGCAAGAAAAGTGACGGACATAGATATCGGAAGAGCGCGTGTTGAGCAGAGGACCGAGGGAGTGCGATGACGAGGCCGAATGAGAGCGGTGAATCGTCGTCGAAAAAAGGTAAAATTGAGAGAAAAAAAAGAAGAAATGAGGGAAGGGGTATTTTTCTCTCATGACTCTTCCTCTCTATCTCTCTCGCTTCTTTTCGAAGTCCCGCTCGGTTAACCGGTATCATTGCTTCACAGTAGAATGGTCACTGAACGTACGAGAGAGAATGCCAGGATGCTTTTTCCGCGCAAGGATATTTGGATCTACACACCGATTGGCACATATGCCAGTCTGCGAATCGGCCGGGCGACAAGGGTCGCTCAATCCGTTCGCTGCTTCTTTCTCCCGTTTCTGTGCTCTTCCAATCATTACTATATATACGTAGATCAGATAAACACACGGATATATTGACATTTTAATATATCGTATGTATATACACATATCTATATGTAAGTATACAGGCGCTTATATCGAATAGGTGCATTAAAACACGTGTGCATGTACAGGTATCTATATATTTGTCCGTTTGATTCGCGCATCGTCGTGAATCCGATCGACCGGAAAAACCCGTTCACTTCGTCTTTCGATTGCCTACTCTTTTCCGAACACTCGATTCGTCCGTTCGGCCGAACAACCTCAAACGTTCCGGTCTCCATACACCACCAGGAGGTGAAAAACTTTTCGCTTCGCGAGACTTCACCTTTCTTTCCCATATTAACCTTCAGCTGTCTTCTCGCGTTATTACGCTAAAAATAATACTATTCGAAACCACCCGGAACTCACTCCACCGATGATGGAAAGCAATATCTTTTTTCTTCGCAATCTCTTATGGTTGACTTGCACGAAAAGGAAATAAAACGAGAATCTCATAAAAACTAAATTTCTGTACGGGTCGAGGAATATTTTTAGTCCGCTTCATAGAATGGGAATATTTTTAATCGATTTTTTGTCACTGAAGCGATTTGGGGCGGGCTTGAAGTTCCAAACTTGGAAAAACGAGAAGGCAGTATTGAAATTATCCAACGAAGTATGAGGACTCGTTGATAATTTCGGAATTTTGACCTTTCTGGTCATTTACAGTTCGGAATTTCAAGCCCGCCCCAGCGATTTTTTTGGCTGTTTACCGACAGGGCTTTGATGTATTTTTAAAAAAAATCGTGATTCTGATCCTCAAAGTTTTTAATTGTGACTGTACCTGTTGGCTGAGAAAAGCTTCATCAGAGAATCTTCGGGTTTATTTAATTTCAAGTCCAATAGTATCAGAACAGATCACTATAAAAACGTTTTCCTTCCAAGTTGGTTAGACGGTTCACGACGTAGGTGGACCACGAGAAAAAATTCTTAATATATTGTTCCCGAAATATGAGCTTTCTGTTTATGGCTTTTTGTACGACAGGCACTGCGTCTCGACATATATCATTACGTTCAACTGCTTAATATGTAGATCGTAGACCCACAATTCTTTGCACCATAGCTTTCAAGAATATCCGAGACGAAGTAGGTGTACGTCTGGTCCCTTTTTCTCATATCCCTTAAAATCGACTTTAACTGTACGAATATAGTAGTGAGTGAAAAAAGTCATACCAACATTTTATCGTTGAAGTAGAACCTCGAAAGAGAGGACTGTGCCTATGAAAGAAAAATATGAGAGAGATAGAAAAAGAAGGGATGGAAAAAAAATTTTCATATTTTGATAAGTGAAATCATTTCCATGCATCATTCAGGACAAAGAGACATAATTTGGCAAGTTTTCATATTTTGGGAGACATATTGAAAAACTTATGTTCGGTATAACGCGCTTCAGTGCTGTTTTTCTTTTGTTCAATTTTTCTCTTAGTATTTTTATTGATCGGGTGAGATTGTAAAGAGCGGCGGAGTCAAGCAGTAGGGTTGAGTCTCAGAATAATACAGATTCATTTTTTCCATGGGGCATAAAACCCAAAGGGGAATGTCTCTCGAGCTGATTCCAAAAACGGGTCGGATCATCGGACGTTTTTTTGTCATTTCATGGAGCTTTTTTCCAAATAGGTACAAGTATAACAAATATGAAGCTGTGACAAAAGGAGACACTATCGTTATGTCAATATTCCGTTATCCTCCAAAAAGTCGAGAATTTCCATTCGTGTAAGCAAATGCCACACACATACAAATCTTTCACAAATGACAAGAGCAAAGGATTTCTGTTTTTTATTGTTTATCTGTGACTAAATTAATAGAAGACACATGTCGATGGTATTGCGTGTGAAATGAATTTTTTGACACTTTTATATTTTTTGTCTTTTTAATTTTATTCAAATTAAACTTAACATTAAAAATATAATATGAAATGATATAATTAAAATTTAAGTGGACTGTGTTAATGTTCTCTGGTCTATGACTTTTTGTGAACTTTTCTTGTTCGACTGTGTACTTAAGATTTTATTTTTCGACTGACTGACTATTCTCCTCGTTTTCGTCCAAGTTTACAAAATTCTTATATCTGCCTTGGAAGGGGTAAAACAATATGAACTTTCCTATTGGTTAAAAATATACTCGTGGACGGGGTTGAACAAAAAATAAAACATTATGTTGATGGTCATCGGAAAAACCCGGACCCCTTTTTTTTGATAATAGGGATTTTTGAAAATCTGCTGAAAAAATAAAATTTATAAATTTACAAAAATGCCTATTGGGAAAAAATTGAAATCTTTCGCATCTGTGCGCTCCTTCGAAGGCAGTTTATGACGCTAAAAACTGAAGGTACTATCCCTTTTTTTGTTTAAAATGCGTCGGTTTTTCCTTATTTTTTATGTTTATGATGCTCAATCCTCTTGAAATATTCTCAAGTTTATGCTGTCATTCTAGACTTTCTTTTTCTGATTCATTTTTGATTTATAAAACACGACAGTTTTCAACCGTTTCAAGTTCAGCTTAACAATTCCTGGATTTTTTTTCCAATCAATTTATCGTATTCTTTTTATTCTTCTTTTTAAATGAATACTCTGTTGGATATTAAATATTTATTCCAGCAAGCGCTATCGACGCGAAAACGATTCCAGTACTCGTTATTTTCATTCTAAGCTCTTCTTCCGTGGAGGATATATTTTTCATCATCCTCTCTTGTTACCTCTCTGTTCTTTAGTATTTCGATTTGAAGGCTTCTCTACTCATCATCCTGTTGAAAAAGTTGACTGTAATTGGGTCGATATCGATCGTTGTAATGAGAAAAGTTGTTGATGCGCACTGCACTCTTCCGAGCACACGTACGATGATAATGTACGTCACGAAAAAACATAGTAAACTTTCTCCCCGATTTACTTTGACGACATCTGTAAAAAACTTCTTACTTTATTGAATTATTTACTTTTGTATTAATTTTTTTTTATTTAGTTCTGGACTTGTTTTATGAAATTTGCGAGTAAATTTATGAAGCAAACAAATAGTGATTCCTAAAGATGTATTTCCGATATCATTCATGTCCGGAAGATTCTATGCGTTTTCTCTTAAAATCGTAAAGAACATTTTGGTTTTTTAAGTTTTTCCTCAAAAAGTTTCCTCCGTCTTGCTGAATTCAAACGACGAACAAGTTCCTTCCGTATACATATACGCGTACTTCTGAAAATAAGAAACAGAGAAACTTTGTCGACTTCTCGAATTGGAAGTACTCGTCGTAAGATTACATGACCGGAGTTAATAAGAAAGCTGGATAAAGGGAAGAAAAACGAGAGGGAGAAAAAATGCAAATATTACTGCATTGGATTCGGGTGCGGTCTAGTACACTATTTTACCTTCGGTTAGATATGAAAAAAGTTCAATTCCACCTCACAAGTAGTCCTCTGAGATTCTGCATTACTCGTATCTCGGTATTATATCCTCGATCCATCTCTGAATAAAATTTCCTCCAGAATGAACGAAGATAACCAATTTTTACACTTTTTACTATTATTATTATCGTTATTATTACTACGATCATTATTTCAGGAAAACTTCTTACCTCGAGAATGAATCAAGGAGAATTTAATGAATTCTCGCTTCTATGATAAATTATAATCTGTAACAGCAAATACTTCAATGGAGTCGATACGCTCCTCTCTCCTGCAATAATATGCGGGAGAACTCAACGAGTTGCGAACGAGCGAAAAGGAAATAGGAGTCGATGAGACTCCTATTCAATAAAGAATTTCATTTCATCAAACGCGGAGAGCTTTTCTCCGGTGTTCACTGACTTTTACACATTCCTTGAAATTTATCAATTCGGAAAAGTATATCGACCGAAACGCACCGGAAATCCTGAGCGCAATTAGAGAGGAAATTGAATTCACACTCTGATGGGGCAGTGGGATATTCGAGACAGCGAAAAAGACGTAAGATTCCGGTAGATAGTCGGTCCGACGTGTACTTAGCTATACTATACATATACATGCGCGAATGGCGGATGGCAAAGACAACGAGTGAAGGTATAAGGCTCTCCTTTTCGAGTCGCAAGTGCGCACTCGAATCTTTCGTCCGAATTAAATTAAAACCTCATTATTTCTAAGTGCACTTGGTAATTGGGTTATCGCTCGAAATAGGGAGTAGTACATTTTTCCGCGAGCATAATGATCCTGTTCCTTTGAAAAAAAATTCAGGGAAAAAGAGCGAGGATAAAAATCATTTCTGAGTATTTAATTACCTTTAAAAACTATGGTCCGATGGCGTTAACAGATTTCCATAAGATCACACGCTACACCCGCGATTAAAACTTGTATATTTAATGAGAGTTTGAAAACTTTAAGATTCGAGGGAAATCTGAAAAGAATCTATCAAAAAGAATCTATAAAGTATGAATCGTTTGTAATAAAATACACTACTTGGTATCAACGACATTACCATTAAACGGTAATAAAAATAAAAAAAATTCAAACAGGAACATCTCGAGTGCTGTTTTACGGGTCGTCCAGTGAGAACCTCCACAAAGGACAGCTTTCAATTTCGATAAATCATGCGTCATTGTAAAAGAAAATTAGTCGCCGGAAGGAAAAGTGTTTTAATTCGCGCGAGTAACGATCGGTGTGAGCCGATAATTCGAAGGGACGATTAAACACTGAAAAAGAGGAATAAAAAGGAGAAAAAAGATTCGCAGGTATAAACATTTACGACATTGTATAGCCGTGAAAAATACGTGTTTAGATTGCGTGAGATTCGGTTAGTGTGTACGGAGTTACCGGGA
The DNA here is from genome assembly GCA_030522605.1 of Cremastinae sp. B BG-2022a. Classification (NCBI taxonomy): domain Eukaryota; kingdom Metazoa; phylum Arthropoda; class Insecta; order Hymenoptera; family Ichneumonidae; species Cremastinae sp. B BG-2022a. The sequence continues at coordinate 38,133 of JAPYYX010000712.1, read as the reverse complement.
GTTACAGGCAATAAAAAGAGATTAGGAAACTCGACTTGACTCCGGCTTTTCGAATCCGCGGGGAGAAATGCGAAAGGTGTAAACCTCAATACTTGTCTATCTATACGAAAGCTGGCCATTTTTTTCGATTATATTTTTCGTCTATTCTCCAATAATTTCTGTGACGTGGAAAAAATGCACCAAAAAAAATATCATGCTTGACTGGAAAAACCTGGAAGGTGAAAAACAAGCGATTTTCGAGGATTTTTATAACCAACGAAATTGGCCAACCGAAAGACTTGAAGCAGGCAATCATAAAATTTGAAATAGGCTAGATGAAGAAAAATCGAGAACGCGGAACAAAACTTATGATTTATATCTTCCATATATCACAATAAAGAATAAGTCTGCCTATAGGTACATACATATACATATATGTATGTATGGATTTTTATAAGGATATTCTTTTAAAAATTTCAGGAAGTTTGTACGAAAGTGTATGTACAATGTTTAACTGCGAGGGTCGACGAGTTTGACGAAACTTTGTGCACGATAAGATCGCATCCGAGAGATGTGAGAAGAAAAAGAAGGGGAAAAAAGCATTAAACCAACAGCGAAGATTTCTTTGATCCGGATGCCAAGTAATGAGGAAACGTAAAATATATAGCGCGCTCTTCCGTATCTTCCGAGAAGTTCTTACTTTTTTATCATCGGGTGCGAGTTACTACTGATTTTTCTTCCTCCTCTCCAATTCTTTCTCTTTCTCTTATTCTTTTATCCAATAGCGCGGACTTGCTTCGACGAAACTTTTACTTTACGTTCGATTTTTTCCCTCTGTTGAATTTTCGCTGTTTTGCTTTGAAACGTGATCTTAAATGTACGCTCCTTGTCAAATGAAACGTGTGCTTTCTGCACGTAGAAAGTTGCTTTTAATATTTTGCTCCTGCAGAAATCAATTCTACCGAGTTGTCGTAGCTTCAGATAAAAACTATCAACTAATTGTGGCTTTTTGAAAAAATATTTGCACAAGCTACAAGTATAAGATGAGCGCCTCGTTGATTTAGTATGATCGAACATTCGAACAATGTTTCATTTACTCGCATAATAATTACTAACATTGAGAAGATTAAATGAAAACAAAATAGAAATTGCTTACAATTTATTTCGTATATAAAGAAATGGAAACCTGTATTTTTTAATGAAAATATTTTTCGGTTCTCGACTAATGTGCATATTTTAAAATAATAAATGCAATTATAATGATTTATAGGCGTTTTTCAATTATAAATACATTAATCAAAACATCCTTGTACAAGAATTGAGATTTTTTCAAAATTTATATCGCATGAGAGAACAATACTCATTTAAATTTGTTAAAGTGCAAGCGAGGACTCGACGTACGGATGACCCAGATATGGGAGCCAAAGAGAGTCATTAGTGTCGTTATGTTGAGTCTGGGATAATTCTATGATTCATGCACCGTCAAGTAGTGACATTGCTCCTTTTATTTGTCTCTTCTCTTCTTCCTTCCGCTCGTCCTCGGAAATTAATTTCAAGCATACACATTGTTAAATTACTGTATTACGGTACACGAATGATAGAAACCTTTGTCTAACGAACGAAATATATTACAATGTTTACATATACATGTGCACATACGTTGTTGTCTTTTACTAAATCTGTTTTGTCGCTGATAACACGGAGCTTGTACTTGCTAAAGCTATCCATCATTCGGTAAAATCTCTATCATTGAATCTGAAACCGAAATTATTCGTGTATTATATTGTTAGAATGTAAGAATTCTACAAAAAATAAAATCTATTAATAACATGAAAATATTACGATTTTAGTTCATACTTAAAAAATTGATCATACGAAATTTAAAGATAGTATTTTTCTATTTTAGTGTCATAGTAATTGATTTTTACAATAAAAATATGAAAATAAGAACCAAATTACAAATTATTTGCATGACAAAATGCGCATTTACATATATTTTAATAGGCGTCAAAAATTTCTGGATTATAAAAAAAATCATTATATTTAATTTTTTTATTTTTATTAAATCATATTTTTAAATTATTGATTGGAATTCCATCCCAAAAACTTATCAAAACTGTCCACAATAATCTAGCCTGTGGAATTACGAGATTTAATCTTTTATATGCATGATATTGTGAGATTATAATATTAAGTCTTCCTTCGTGATAATTTTTCATACAATATTTTAATTGTTATACCAATTCGTGCCACCAGATAAAGAAGAGCGGTAACACCAATTGATTGATTAATATTTGAAATACCTCGCGAAAAAAATTAATGCATGTATCTCTATCAACCGAAGTAGGAGAAATACAATTATTTTCCCACCCTGTGTTATATGCGCAATATTTCTTACTACTTTATTCCACGCAATGATTATATAAACGTCTTTATTACTGGAAAAAAATGTTGCAGGACAGAAAGAAAATAATGTAATCTAGCTGATGGCACGATATAGAAAATGAGTGAGTGTGGGCGCAGGCAAGCGCATGAGTAACTGCGAGAATGTATAGTCGAGGTACACACTTTATCATTATGTAGATGTATGAACGTTCGCACTCTCACTAGAATTTTATCATAATAGCTACTATGAGCTTGTACCACGAGGAATTACACGACGTCGACACCTCAAGATCAACGCTTACACCCACACTTCCCCCACCCCTTATTCCACTTTTTCTCTTCCTCTCTCCCTTCTGCTGAACCAATCTCGCGGTTTCTCAAACTCTCATAAAAGTCGTGTGCATGCAACTGCACATTTTCCAACGCGAAAGACTCTGCATCAGCCTAGCCAGCTAGAAAATACAGCCGTCACTTTTATTCGAACGGGGCCATTTAAGATTCTTGACTTTTATCGGAGAACCGAGTTACCACTTGATTATAAGAGGTTATAAGATACGGCTCTAACGTGCGAAGTATCGTTAACGTAAATGTCGTTAATGTTTTATTGTTAAACTCTGTCAAAATATATTTAGTTGCCTAGAACTAACTTGCGTTAACTTCTTACTTTAATTTACAACCATTTAATTCATTAATAAAGTACACTATGAGATGAAAGCTTATATAGATCGCTTTATTTTACTTCAAAATGTGTGATTTGATTCTTTTTTTGCAGCTACGTATACATATGAATGTCTGTCAACAATTGCCGGAATAAAAAAAAATCAAGTTTCGGTGTGAAACATAGAATTTTTTTACTGAAACACTCGATTTTACCACGGTTTTTTACTCACGTACATACAGATAGCATGACAACTTTATTATGGAATGTTAAAAAAATGATTGCAGGTAGATTTCAAAGTGAGATTTTTATTCGTTCCAATTTTTTTGAGCTTTGCTCCTCAAATCGTATCCTTAAAGTATCTGTTCTAAAATGACCACGATTTTGAATACACCAAAATTAAGGAACAACCCTTAATTTTAGTAAATTATATGAAAGAAAAAATACAACCCAAAAGATATAACTTTTTTCTTAATACTTGTACAACATTGAGTCACTAATTTTAAAAAATGTCTAATGTTCAATTTCATTGATCATCAATTCGGAAGTTCACATCATTAAAGATAGTTGAAATTAATTTTTCATAGATTTTGCGAATGAATATAATAATTGGATGCAATCTATCTTAGTTACTCTAAAACTTTGGGTTCTGCTAAATTACCTATACGTTTTCACTAGAATAGCGTTGAAATCTGAGCCAATTATCCACTTAAATCTCATCATCAACTTCTCGCTCCCTCTCGTCCAGTTTTTCCAATTCTCTCTGACCTATTAATGTCTGATTCTTTTCTCCAACTCGGTTGAATCCTTTTTTTTACTCTTCAGCCTTTCATGATTCTCGCAAAACGGCACAAAAGACGGAGAGAAAAGGGGGCGCGTGAGCGAGAGACGAGAAAGAAAAAAAAAGAATTTCTCAACGTCTGTAAAAGTTTCAATGCGGCGCCTTGGGCGTTTCATCCGTACGAGAAGTGCAAGAGCGCATAGAGGAGAGAAAGAAGGGAGCTTTCGGTATTCAATGCGATCTCAATTCATCGATTTCCAAAGTTTTGTTACCGCATTCTCGCTTTTCCTGCTGCTGACCCCGAATTCAGTTGCTCTCTTTTCGTTTGCTTTTTTTAAACGCTCTGTTACTACCTGGCGTTACACAAAAATATAGCGTGCAACACAGTAATATTTCTACTTTTTCTAACAAAAGCATCGAGTTCCTATATATGTATATAATGTTGTCACAGTATCTACTCGTCATCGTATTCTACCTATACCGTTTCAATGCGCACATATATTTCAACATTTATACAGCATACATATATGTTGGTATAGTATTCTAAGCACGAGGCATGCACCGAAATGATAAAAAAATTCACGTCGACCGTAATTAATTCTAACTTAAGGACAGGTGGACTTAATTCGATACAAAAAAGTTTCCTCAATACTAGCCGAATAATCAAGAGAAACGGGCAAAGATTTTAATCCAACATCAAGGATGAAATTCCGTGTGATGCGGCGTGTTTGGTTGAAATGCTAGCAAAGAGAATTCGCTTTCATCCACTACAGCTGAGATCCAAAATGCAGTAGCAGATATTTTATTCCGAGCTTCAAACACTAACCTTAAAAATTTTCAGCTTTGAAAATGTTTTGAAACAACTATTTTCGAGAAATATTTTTCACATTCTTATTATGACAATATTTTTTTACCTTTGGCGTACACATCGTCGATAATTCTGAATGAATAAAAAATATTGTTATGGTTGGAAAACTGCTTTCGTATGTATGTTAGCTTTAGTTTTTCATTGCATCCGAAGGTCCAAGCGAACTGAATCAGAAAGAGAATTTCATCGCTCCGTACTAGAGGCGAATGGTTTTCTTCTTATTCTTTCATGAGTATGCTTGATATGTATATACGTATGTACGTATTTACAAACATACGTACACATACAGAGATGAAAAAGAAAGTTTGCTATTTTACTGCCGCTCAAGCAATTTCAACGATACTCCTTACTTTCCCAAGTCCTTCACTTTTAATGTAGAAAAAAGTATCAACAAATGTAAAGTTATTTTTCGAGTTACGAAAACGTTCGAATTCACGCCAGAAAAGATATATTTTGCATAAGAGCTTTTTTAGAGTCTTCTCAACAAGTTGACTAAACGAGAACGAGAAATCTCGATTTTCGAAAATGTGTCCAAATACGTACTTTAAAATACTTCAACTTTAAATAGATACTACAATACTACTGCATATCACAAAGGAATTATACCCGCTCAAAATAAATAAAGTTATAAATCTGATTAACTAGAAAAACTTTAAACTATGATCGTTCGATTTTGATTTTGAAATTTTGTTCATCACACAAATATTTTAATGAAAAAACGTCTCACCAACAATATATATTCATAGATATACATACATATGTATACTGAACTATCGGTGAGAGATTTAAGTCTCGAGATTTACTTTTCATTTTGGTCGGCATCGAAAAAAAAAAAAAAATTTCACCTATGTGAAAAATTTATCTCCATACGTAAATTTTGAGGACGAAAGGAAAATATTGTTCTCAAGCATATCGAGAAAATGACAAAATCTCATAAAATTATGAAATTTTTATCGCTGGTTGAATGACAATACCGTGCACCGGTAGGTAAAATTCGAACAAAACTATAGATAGAATGTATTTATAAGTACGCGTCAAGACAGCACACGTTCGTAAGGTTGGCGAAAAAGTAACCTCGCGAAGTATTAACTTTAGGATTGAGTACCTGCCTTACTTCTGGACACGCGATCGGCCGAGGCTGATGCCCTAAAACCTGATGCACCGACAATTTTGTGGAAACGCGTACCTCAACGTTTTGCTTCACGAGAACCATAACTTCAAATTCCCATTTATCGAACTTGCAAGATAATTTTTTTACCAGTTCTACGAGTGTTCCTATACCAAATATTCGAAAATTAATCCGCAACAAATATTCAGAAATTCTGAAATATGAGACGGAACGAGACTTGCGCCAATAACCGCTATTTCCACAGCACAAATATATGCCCAATCGATACCATCAGAAAAGAAAAAACATCAAGAGAGACGCTATTGATAGAAGTTGGGAAGTAATTTTCCCGGATACGAAAGATAGAAAAAAAACGAGTTGCACCTTCAAAAAGAATGCTCTCTGGTACATCGGGAAAGAGGTTGCAATAGGAAGGAAATTGCAAGGACGAAACTTTATCGACAAGACACGTTAAATATTCAGAAACACCAGTCGTTCGTTTATGTACTATTTAAATATAGTATACTTGTGTATTGCGATCTAAAGTTCCAAGTTTTGGCCATGTGATCGAGACCAGAATTGTTATTACAAGGGCCACTATGGAATGAGATATTTCCAGCATTCTAAATCGATATTTCTCTCTCTGACTCTCTCTCCCTCTCTCTCTCTCTCTCTCTCTCTCAGACACACACACACACACACACTTCCTCCATCATTGGTGCCATCCTACTTTAATTCATGACATTCAGAGCGAAATTCCAATCAGTCGGGAAAGTGAAAAGTTTGTGATTCCACGCTACCTGTACACTCAACTCTGCTCCTTTTTGTTCTACGATCTTTCTCTCAACGCCTTACCTATTTTGACCATCATTCGCTATCGGGACAGGCGTTGTACTCGCTCCATCTTCCTATCCTTTTTTTCTTATTCTCCGAACGTCCGGACTCTAGCGTTTTTTTCCTTCCCTCTAACAATTCTCCCTTCTCCATACCTTTTTTACCTCCTTTCCAGAAAGTCTTATCGTATCTTAGCTATAATGTTTTTCTTTTCCCCATTAATTCAATTTGCCCTCTTTTCCCGGAGGCAATTCTTTTCAGCGCTTCTCTTCCATTTTTCCCTCTCTACGGCTTCCTCTCTCGTACACCCTTACATGAAGCTTCCGAGCCAATCCCGTCCTGTACCGTGTCTCTGAGCTTTTCGCCGACGAATAATCTATATAACGATGCATTCAGAAGATGCATAGTCGAGAAAGGCTATAACGGGTGTCCTAGCAGTCGAAGTATTCTTTGCTTTTTTACACTGGATGGAAGCATTCCTTGCTCTATATTTTTATCTCAAATTTCTATTTCTTTCAAGGACGTTTTTTTACAAATGCAAATTCATCATTTCTCAGGTGTTCATAAGACCTTATTGTATGCATGGTTAGTAATACAAAAAAAGGATAACGCATGACTCAATTGCCTAAACTTTTTGAAAGGAATAAATCCAACGATTTTCCAACAAAAATATAGGATGAGACAAAAAGTATTTTGAAGTATGCACAGATTGAATTATCAACGGAAATGGACGTAATGCATAATAATCTTATAAGCTGATTAATAATGCCCACGTAATAACGTGGGCGATGATACAGTTAAATGAGAATGTTTTCATCATTATAACAAACACTGTAAAAATCTCGTATCATTTAAAGAATTTTTTTTTTCATAACCAGTTACCGCATCTCGAAACAGTATAGTTATCTTTTGGCGTTGCAGAGAAGAGTATCTCATCACCAAATCTAGGATCAACTTGTGATTATTTATTGCCTTGACGGTTGAGCTAAAATTTAAGAACATAAGAATACCCCTGCTAAATAAAAAAGTTGTTTTTTCTTAGAAAGACTGTTCCATTGGTAATATAGAAGGTACAAGAAATAATTATTTGAAATTATTCGAGACTAGCTGTACTGCAATCGATGTCTCGCGACTGGTATATCGGAAGCAAAAATATGTGGTAATCGAAAATATATTCATCAATCCGATTTTGCTTATTTATGGAACAAAATTTATAACTATACACACCATTTTTTAATAATTCCCGAGCACCCGGTATATATAGATGATTACCACTTATTCCACCATTACCTGCGCATATTTCGCACCGCTACTTCTACAGTCCGAGAAAGCCGGAATTACAACCCCGCACAAGTACCAACCGCATCTTCACGATACCCGACCCAATCCAGACCACTCCAGCGGCATCAGCTTTGCACAATTCTCCTCGTGACTTGAGGCAACAGAGAGTCGCGGTACCGACGACACGACTCCCTATATTTCCACCTCCGTTATTTCTTTGTTTTATCATTGAATTACGTGGCTGATGTCCGGCCTTACCATTCTGGAGAGAACATTAACATTTTTTCGTGATTATTTAAATTTAAGACAATCGTCTGCCTGGCTGCAGTTGCCGCCGCTATCGCTCATACCTCCAGCTTATTCTGGATTCTTGGCTTGCCTGGGAAATACTTATGGCTTTATGCACCGAATTGCTTCGCGGAGAGAGCCATTTGCCCTTTCGCGACATTCCACTTTGCACACTCTTTAATTCTTTCTTTGCCAGAATCCTCTCTTTTCCCCTTGCCTCTTTTCCAGAGAATACATTTTCTTAATAGCTTGCAAATATGCTAACTGTTATCCACGTTATCACTACTACGAAGTAAATCCGAAGTAAAAATTGAAGACTAACATTCAATCGTATTACAAGACTGTTAAGAAACTGCAACGAGTGATAGATGTGGTATTACAGAGTAAATGAAAAATTGCAATACTTTTGAACCTCATTAATCTATCAAAGCTAATTTCCCTTTAACAAATAGTCTACTAATTACTCCTGGGGAAGTGTGATCCCCGAGGATATGTGAACACCAAAGTTTTCTTGAAACCGAGAAAGGATTGCCATGCTCTCTTATGTGTATACCTGTAACATCAAAAGTATATCCCGTTGGGTCTCGTACGAGCTTATGCAAAGCGTAAGATGTTTGTGGGATCCTTTCGCGCTTGGACTTGTGCGTGAGGGTGGGTGTGTGGGATACCACAATCTTCTGGCAAAAGTAAAAGACGCAGCGAGAAATAAACAGCGATGAGGAGTCTGAGGCTGAAATCGGAGAATACGAAATGCTGGGGAGTTATATATTGTTGGTTATAAGAGGTGGACCGAGCTTTTGGTGGAGGTTTGCCAGTGAAAACTATGCTCGTATATCATCGTACGGAGGGTTCACGGGTCGGCAGTGACTTAGTAGCGATTCGCCTCGTAAAACAAGTCCCGACAGAATGGCTCAGAGCGCTACCCTCGCCGGCTTTTGGATCTCTCCCTTCTCTTTTGGTCATGATCGAAATCGATAATGTGTACGTTAAGAACATCGTATGTATTCTAACAATCCTTTCAAAGAGCTCACATTATAGAACAACATGTGGTCACATAATCTACATAATTATAATTACATTTTTTCTTATTACAATCCGGACTTTTTTAAGAATGCTCAGACAAAAATATTTTCATAAATATGCTGAATTGAATTCAACGTAATGGCCACAATAAAAGTATGAATATTCAAAAATAGGAGAATGACTTCTAATCAAGTCATTTCTTAATTTTGTTTTGGAAAAAGAGTTATACAGTTTGTAATTAATATGATCTTATCGGTTTAGTTTGTCTACCGCGACTCATCTGGAAATATGTTGATCATGTCGTGTCAGCTTTTGGTACCAATTTCTTATTACTTTCCAAGTTACGATCAAATGAATGTAGCTGTTTTCATTTTTACAGTATTTATATTGTGTTTTGAGGTTATATTCGTTTCCGAGGTGGAGAAAAATTGGATCGAACGATCAAGTTGAAAAGGGGTGCGGAACGATCGTTGGTCAATTTTCAAGAGACGCATGTAGTGCTATTCTCTGATAAATGTGCCCTACTTCGAGTTGTATCCCCGTCTACAGTGTCGGGTTGGTAAGCGAGTCCCCGAACCCCTCTTTCCGCCGCTTTCCAATATTCTCGGCATTGTGTCCTCCCTTCCAGTCTCTCTCATCTCTCCGTTGCCTCTCGCCTGCTCTTCATACAACGCCGGGGCTTTCCACCGTACTTTTGGTTCCCCGGCTCACACTTGCTTGATATATCGCTATATACGTGCCTTCGCACGCCTCTCACAGGATTCGGTCACTCGCGCAAATTTACCGTGTATTAATTGTCTAATTTATTGCTCAACGGGCAAAGCTCCTCGACCTCGAAGCCCTGAAAGTTGCGAAACAGGTATTGTAAGAGTTACGAAATGTCGAGCGAGACGAAGGTGGAGAGAAAAAGAGCAAAGAATACCGAAAGAATTCGCATACAGTTGAGAAACAAAAATAAATAAGCTAATCCAAGCGTCCACGGAAGAACAGTATTATTTACGTCTCAGGAAGAGAAATTTACCGTCGAGCAATAAATTTATATTAAAATTACAAAGATACACATGAAATGGATGAATATTTTTACAATTTTTTATTGCTTTTGATAAGAACATTTTTTATACATTTGCACTTTTCTCATATTCTTTCCTATGCTACATCTATGCCCTTGGATTTGTCAAAAAGATGCATCTGCATAGGTACTCAATAGTAGGTAAAAAAATACACTATTTCAATGAGATCTTGTAATTTAACTATTTCTCTACTGTGTCTTCATCCGAGAAAACCCAAAATTGGCAATTCGTTAAACTACCAATTCGACTGGTTTAATAACCTGGTTATCGACCGAAATGCTACGGAGAAACAAAAAAAGGGAAGTGGTACGTTGCGTTGAGGAATATCTAATTTCGTAGGTGTTGATATTCAGGGTTAATATACGTGAATTTTCATGATAAGGTGAGGTGAAATCGTTTCACCGCGATGCTCGAGAGATATGACTCGCCAACCGCACCGAGTGTAGTAGTGCATGTTGCTGGCTCGTGACGAAGTTGGGTCTTTCGGTGGTACAAAGTCCGTGCATAATTACAGACTTTGTAGTAACACGAGTACTATTCCTTCAACTCCTGGTACACCCTTCCATTACCAAGTGCGTATGCCCCCTTTCTATATCCGCATATTCGTACACAGAGATATATGTATCAACTCTGTTGCAACTTGTATCAACATATCCACGCGAACGTAACGATGCTCGAGGGAATTTTCAGAATAAAACGATATACCTTTAAACGGCTCCTGCTCGTAAGAAGTGTACTCACTTTCGAACAATTAAATATTTTTTTCATGAAAGTGCAACTAATTATTACTGCGTATGAGTTATTTGGTGAGAAAACATATTATGCAATCTTTTTCATAAGCTTCGAGGGCGTATCATTGCGTAACTGTAAAATTCGATGAATAAACCTCGTACAAAAATCAATATTTGCTGAATTGAAAATATATTTGACGCAATACTTATCTGTACCGTATATTCAGTTGAATTAAATTCAATAGACCTTAAGATTTTGATAACTAAAAAAGGCTTTAGGAAAACGTGTAACCTTTAAAATTATAGAATACATTATTTTATTTTAAATACATTTTGTAAAGATCCCGCAAACAATCTGTGTGAAAAGTATCATCATTTTAATAAGCATAACAATTAAGATAATGACATTATTTTGATCCATTTTATTGTAAGATTGCCCTAATAACGGGAAAGCGTTAATCAGACTCGATTGAAATGACTGTCCCGCCATCATTCTTGTATCAAGTCATTCCGTTGCATCCTCGGGAGATTCGGTCCCAGGACCGTCGTAACAAGTCGCATACACGAGTGCGAAACAATTACGAAGTTTCTATTGGCAATTCGAAACGGTGCTCGCACATTGCCAGCCCGCCTACTCGGGAGAAGCGAGGCTTTTGTCCAGAAAATATTACCCCGGGAAAGCTACGAGAACGAGTTAAAAGCAATCTAGCGCTCTTTTTCTTTCCTCAACCTGGTTGGGACGCTTTTTCTCCCTCGCTTGTTTTCTCCTCCGCGCATTGATATGTATAGATGTCCATGCACATCCCCGAAGTAGCGTTAACTCCGAACTATGGAACTTCCAGCCTGTTCTCCCAGCATAATTACTATCATAAAGCAATCTCCAGGCTTCGCGTTTTACCGCTTTACCCTGTTATTCTATCCCCTCGCAATACTCTAGCTTTTTCTTAACTCGTTCGACCTCTATCCGGCGCCCTCAATTGCGCTCAAAATTACCTGTCTTTGTATTTCCTTTCTACTTTTATATAAGAAAACAGGATATTGGAAGGCAAGAGGTAAAAATAAAAGAGGAGGAAGACGTGCTTCTTAATTTAATGATTCTAAAGAAAGGATCGACTGCAATATGAAAATTAAACATAGCGCAGACATTCAAAATACGTAATTGAAACATTGCTCGCTGACTTCTTCATTTAAAACGGTCGATATGCTGCCGTCACAGGAAAAACTTATAAAAAAACTGCGGTATCGGAGTACTCCATGCGTTCTTTGAATTTTTTTCGAGAATTCATAGAATTAATCGTTCCTAATCCGCGTATAAGTGTATGCAGGCAAATCGTTATTTATCTAGGATTTACTACTGTTGTTATCGGAAGTGTGAAAAAAATCGCATTGGTTTAAATAAGCCGCATTAATCTTGGATTTTCGAACGTCTCATTCCATAAATATTTTTCATGCTACTAACCATTTTCACGGAAACACAATGCACAATCAGCAGGGCATTAACAGAGTTAGTTTGATTATACATGAAGTACGATTAACTCGATAATGATTCGTAAATGTGACTCGCGTGGACTGGATAATAGGGAAGCAGCGGCACCAATGATGCCGAATTCAAAAGGGAACGCATGTACCATTGTATTTACCGAGAGAGAACAATATTGAGAGAGCAAGATAGAAATAGCGATTGGAAAATGGTTAAAGAGAGCTAGAAGCTGTACGAGTTAATTATGGTGATCAACCCAAGTCGCGGCTTTGGCCAACGTTAACTCGCGAAATCCCAGAGGATCGTGGAGCTGATCAATGTCGACCATCGATGGAACGGGCCGAGCGGTGAGGAGAAACCCAAAGAGACAAAGGGGACGAGACGATGCACCCCGTGTCGAACATCCTCGAATTTGTTAATTCTTCGATATCCCTATATATCTCTATCTTTCTCTCTTCAACTTCGGTTATCAACATCTCTGAGGTTCGTTTGTATTGCACTTGATGGCATAATTGACTAATCCTCGTCTATCCGGCTGAATTCGAAACGGTGAGGTAAATTCCATCGTGACGAACATTTTCATAATACGCGTGGCTCACTTAATATCACGATATATATCTCCATCTAACTAACGCTTCTCGATTTAGTCCCACGCTGTAGTAAATCAGTGAACCGATTCCCAATCGTATTATTGACATGTGCCACGAATTAGCGGACACGGGACTTCCAATATTTCCTGCCACAACGACTCGCATCCGAAATGCCTATTATTGGTGTAATTAGTCGCGGTGGTGGTGACGCTAACCCGAAAACTTTATAATCGCTCATTGGCAAGCTGCGCGAGGAATCGTTCACGACATTCTGCAGGTTATTGATTAAATTTTGCATCAAGGATTTCGTCGTCGGTGAAACCATCAGGAATAAATAAAATTTATGAATTTTAATGAAACAGAAAACAATCTATTAACACTCGTTTTCTTTTCTTATTACCCATTCATCAATTATAAAGAAAATAAATGTATTTTAAATATCGAATATTCATTGTTTTTAATTAATTTCTTGATCTATGGTCATCATGATTGTAAGAACTTGATATAACTAGAACTTTCATGCAAAACATTTCGATCCAACGTTCATTTCGTACGAATGCATTGCAAAAAAAAAATAGTTTAGCTCTCGGTGCGATTTATGGCCGATTTATCAAGATCTTGATATCTCGTAACGAGATTAAACAAAGTCTATACCCAATCTCAATCCCATTTTTCTTCATTCGCAAAATTCTTCGGTAGGATATATCGGCGTTTTTATTGTTCGATTAAAAAGAGAAATGGAAACTTATCGTACAGACGCGAGGGAGGAACAAGGTCAAGAGCAGGAAACGATGTGACCGCCGAAAGAATGCACGTCACATTTCCTCCAGTATTACTCCGAATGATCGTCGCGCTTGGAACGGTTTCCCTCCTCCCCCAACCCCCCTTCTTCCTATTTTGCGCCCTACTATTCCCAGGAGTACAAAATCGCTCGAAGTGGAAAGCAAATGAAATTGCTGCTGCGAGGGGAAAGAAAGGAAAGAAAGAGAAGAGAGTTTGCGGTTGCGACCAGCCAGCCGAATATTATGCCAAGACGAATGCCTGTAATAAAGTAAACTGCACAATGGTAGCGTCTAGGCATGCCTTGAGCAGGTTTTGTGCTGTATCCGAGAATAGCTTCGCGAAAGCGTGCAAGAAGAATAAAAGGCTCCAATGGCCGTGGATTTGCTGGGAACCTTAAAAAAAACTTCAATTTGATGAAAAGGTTAGAGACACTTTTTTATTTGCCCCGAATGCCCTTGAATCCGTTTCGAGTCGACACTTCCTTTACAATGTGGAAGAGGGGTTTTCCGTAAATAATGTCACGTAAGTGCTCACTCACTTCTTTCACTTTCGGGCCTATAGCTTCACCAATTTTCCGGCTCTCACCTGAATTGCGACTTGGAGAAAAAATTCACGCTCTTCGTATAAATTTTTGGACCCACAAATAAAACGTTTAGAAACTACAAAGTGGAATGTTTTGTAGAAGTTTATCCTCGGTGGATTGCTTGACTACATTGATTGAACATTGATGGAGTCACTAAAAAAACATTTCTATCAATTTATAAGTGATTACGTGAAATTCACAGAGAAGTGAAAATATTATACGAAAATAGATGGCTGTGAAAATTGTCAGTACATATGTAAAATGACGATGGCTAAAAGCTTGGCTTCGGGAGCGGTGTAACTTGAAATTTTCGTTGACCCGGGCTAAAGTTCGGGAGGTACGAATACAGGAAAATATTCTTTTTGTCCCGTCCTCCCGATACGCCTCGTAAACTCAACCAAGCACACAAGAGAGAACTTTTATGTTGAAGTTCCGGAGGAATAGGTATGCGATGTAAACACGTAAACGCAGAGAGAGAGAGAGAGAGAGAGAATGTCCGCCGTATAACGATGAAATGGCCGTCCACGGAAACACATATATCCCACTATAAGCGAGTTACATATGTGCAGGAAAAACGCGTAAAATTCTCAGAGTTATGGGGAAATTACAGTACCAAAATAGACGGGGCCTCTGCGAAATAATTGTAACTGTACGAAACGGCGAAGAAGGGTTTACTGCGAAGCTCGGAAGAATAACTGCTCGACATTTAGAAAGAATCATAATATCAGTCCGTTTCGTTTTTTTTCTTGACACCCAACGGTGAAATAGTTTTCTTACTATACAGTCAGTTTCGTGATCATCTAAGTCTGCATTCTATGATGATTTTGGCGAATTGTTCATCTTTCTGACAAACTGTTATTTCTCTGATACTTTCAAACGTGTACAAGAGATTGTTCACTTGGTTGTTCGAAGGTACAGCGACGAAATAATAATATGCAATTTTTGTATCTTCAATTTTAATGGATCTGTTCATAATTGACCGGGAGGGAATTTTTGGTACTTTCAGTTCCGACAATGAAATTAAAAACATGAGCAACACAGTAGAGATAAAAATGTGCTGTGTACCGGAAGCATTTGCCTGTAGACCAACCTGAGAGGGTAATGAAACAAAGTGCAATGGTTAACGGATTGCAGAGTTTTCAGAAAAAAAGGGGTTAATGTGAAGAATTAATATATAGGGTGTCTTTGAGTTCTGTGTTAAAAGTAAGAAAATTTTGTTATAGACCATAGGTGGCTGAACTCGATTTGTTTTTTGGGATCCTAAAATGATGAAATATTTTTCGTTTCTGAAGTTTTT
Organism: Cremastinae sp. B BG-2022a; assembly: GCA_030522605.1. Classification (NCBI taxonomy): domain Eukaryota; kingdom Metazoa; phylum Arthropoda; class Insecta; order Hymenoptera; family Ichneumonidae; species Cremastinae sp. B BG-2022a. The sequence continues at coordinate 22,394 of JAPYYX010000712.1, read as the reverse complement.
TATGAACGCACATGTCGACTTCCACTTCTCGGACACCTGATGTATTATACAGACCAGCATGTATGAGCCAAAGTACATTCGTACGCGTATACATGAGCCTTGACAAAAGGGAAACGCGTCAACAATGAGACAGAGGCCCGGCAGAGTATACCTAATTAGTGCCATTACGGCTCCACTGTTTTCGCCAATTCGGAGGAAGAGAGGGCAAGACGAAGGACGCGTTAATATTGACCATGGCGGAGATTCTGCATCACACGAGTGCTCCGTGGACCACATTTTCCCCGGTAATTGACGTGTACTATGTGTATGTACGATAAAGATGCATTCGACTAAAGGAGAAGCCGCATGTTCAATTATCTTGATAAAAGTGTAAACCTGATGAGCAGCAACGGCTCACAGTGAATTCTCAGTAAATGGATGAAAAAGCGTTGAGGCTGCATGGGATTCGATGAAGTGTATTGAAGAAAGCCTTTCGCGTTTTTTCCCCACACAAAGTCCCACACACTTTTTATACTCTTGTGATTTCATTGTAATCTTTCAGCGAGCCTTAGAAATCCTTTAGCATGCATATGTCTTTACATGCGAAGAAATGTTTTTTTTCGTCATGGTGAAAAAAAAATTACGAATCGGTGAAAAGTCTCTCCGGAGTCTTGTATCCAAGCTGATGGTTCTTGACGATCGATATCTGCGTAGAAAAATGCCTTAAAATCCGTTCCAGGATATAAGATAGGACTGTCTCTTCCGCGGACGAGCTAGCCGAATAATAAATGTCCGCAACGTGCCGACACGGGGAAATCCTGACTGTAACCGGTTTCGAAATTTCTAACGCGCAGCCTAGGAATAAAATTCGTTGGTGCAGAAGGGAAAAAATAACACACGTTGTCTTTTGGCGTGTGTGTCGGAGAGTTTCGTACCGATACATCCGACTTTCACGTGTCATGCACACAGGTTCCACTCGCTTTTTCTCATTTTTCCTCTTCTCTCTGCAGTTTTCCCTTCGCTCGCTCCCTTTTTTTCCTCCTTATGCTTCTATTTAGCTCTCGGAAGCAGGAAATAGCTCTAAATATTTACGCGCGACGATGTGTGTATTTTATTTATATATGCCGCAGGTAGAATACAGCGTGCGTAAAAATGAAAGGTGTCCCGCGCTCTTGAATGTAGGTACACAGGGGGTAATGCTATGAGCAAAAAGTCTATCTCTCGTCTAAAGTGGATGAGCACGAAGCCACGTTCATTCCTGTATGGCACATCGTACCTGTTTAAACATCGCGCTCGGATCTCTCGAGTTTTCTCTAGTTCCAGGTCCTCTCGTTTCCTCTATTTTTCAAGATAACGCGCTTCACATGTAAAACTCATGAGTCAACACCATATTTGAATAGATTAAATCGCGTGGAGTGGAAGTAGATGATTTTATATAAAAAGATGTACGATCGCCTTGGTTCAGACAAACAAAAATATTCTCATATCCAGTCTGTATCTATACTTTGATTGAAACATTTTCATTAATAACGTTTGTTGGCCATTTCTTTTATATTCTAGAAATTTTGCGTTTTATCGGATATTTGTAATGGATGTTTACAAACCTTTCACAATTTTTTTCATCCCGTAGAGCACGTTTACGACTTTTTTACGACTCTGACAGTATTTTTAATTTTATGAGCTTTTTTAGCAAACAATTACGCATGTTTTACATTTCCTAAAAAATTCCAGTCATTTAGCACAACGTTTTATGTCCAATAAAATATGTTAAATTGCTGAACTCAGTGAAGTATCGGATTAACAAAAAAAATCATATTGTCTGTGGCCCGGAATTCCGGGCTCTCTTCAGATTCAGTAGTGAACGATATCACGCAGCCTGTAGAGTAAACACGGTACGTAAAGTCCGGTATAACATGTGGGTTATATACACATAGACAAAAGAAAGTATGTAACAAGCTTTATCGGTAGTGAGTCGCCAGTCGCAGCGGCACGTAAGTTCGTGGGTTCGTGCGGGTCAACCATTCTGTTTTTGGCAGAGTGCCGGGCGACATTAATCCTTCGGGACTCCCTCGTCGGGTACAAAGGCTCATGCGAAAAGGGGACTAACATTTATACAACATATAACGTTCGCAAAGTTCTGTACGCTGCAGTAAACACGGACATTCGCTGAAAAGAATTAAAATGACGAAATTAAAAAATATACAGACGTTAACACCGACACGTTTAGTCAGAAGAGAAAGGTGTAAGAGTGCCACTTTTTTATCCAAGAATTTTACAATCGAAATGCTGCTATTACGAACGCCTCGAAAAATCTAATGACATCTTACCGCGATTCGGCCTGTACATATACATATACGTGTTTAGTTCGCTCACATCAAGTAGCAGGTGTTCTTATTTCAAAATGGACGATAACGAGAGTTGGCATCCATCGCACTGTTTTTGGGTTCAAATGTACATGTCAAAAGGTTGCTATCGGGTCTGATTTGTTCTCGGGCTCTAACCACTTAACCTCGTTAGCAGCATTATTTCGGTAAATTCCAGAGCTGGTAGAAATTTCATACCCTTTTGATCCACCCTCAAAGCTTTACAGTGGTTCGGCTCGAATTCCTTCCATTCTCTTATAAATCTATGCGAGACGACGTCTCGAAATTTTCCTCCATCCCTCCTCCGGTCAGTTCCGTAGCCCGGTACTAACCTCGAAAGCTTTAACCTTCCTTATCAGAGTTGTTCTTACGGGGTAACTTTTCTTGTTTGAGCGCAGCGAAAACTTTGTAACATCGATACTTTTCTGTCCGAAAGCTCTTGATATCATGGTAAGAGCTTTTCTTTTGAAAATATCGGTTCGCTTCTCTGTAGGACTATATCGCGTTAAATAAGGTACGATAAAAAGCACGATAGAAGAAAAAGAAGGGAAAGGTCGAAATTCACCTGAAATATTTTTTCATGAAAAATCATTCGAAGGCAACGTAAGAGCAACGGTGCAACAATAGAAGCAACTTTTACGGTGCGAATTTTAGCATGTTCAGTGAAATAACAGTCTTTTGTTTCTCTCACGGAGCACGCCATCAAAAAAAGCCGAAAAAACCCATTTTACGTTAGCATTTGCGGACGTGTGCATATGAAAGATTTTATTGGTGTCATCATTCTGTTTTTACTATATGACGAGTATAAACTTTTTATTGCCGCGGAAAAACAAAAAGCGTGATACAAAAACTCACCGGACACAAAAACAGGCAGTTGATAAAAAAATGTTACTGGGATTGATAGAGATGGAAGGACGGCCTGTTTTTTTCGTCCACAGAGTAAATACAATTCAATTAAAACAAAGTTTGGTGACAGCCGTACTCGATGTAGAAAAACAATTAAGAAACAATATCGATCGTCCTTTTTTAAAATATAATTTATTTATGAAACAAAATCATCAATAGAAATAGAAATCCAACAGTAAGAGAAAAATGACTGCTATTTTTCCATCATGACTTATCTTTTTTAGAGCTTTTTTCCAAGGCAAGAAATCTATTTTTTATCCTGTATAAAGAAAAAAAGATACCCGCTCACCGCGCTTGGATAGTGCCAGTTTAAATCATAAGTTTCTCATCGTTTGTTTGCCAAGAAAATGACATTTTCATAACCCATTTCGGTCCCTCTTTTCTTTCTGTCACTTCTCCTTTTGTCTCTCATTTCTGAATTGAATGAAATATTCGTTCCGGAACTCATAGAAAACATTCGCAAAGTCCTCGGCGACGAGACGACCAGCAGACTCGTGATTATGATTTCGCGCAAAGCCACAGCGAAAAGAAATTGCATTCACTCTCGCAGCTTTCAAGTCTCTAACAAGAGATAGAGTTTCTTTTCGTTCTATCACGAATTGCGACCCCCTTTTCTTTCATGATACCGAATTATCGTCGAATCTTATTATGGAAAGCGATGCGGTAGGTTCTTGTATAATCCAAAACATTTTTCATGATTATTACCCTTCAATATTCTTTCGCTAAACTTGAAAACATTAAAACAAATTCAATTGAATGACGGTAACAAAGAAATTCCAAATTCTCCGGGCGACAGACTCATTATAAACTGGAACGAATTAGTTTCTTACGACGAGTCACCGTGGAAAATCAGCAGCACAAAAACAACGATCAAACTTTGTCCTTGTCGAAATTCTCCGTGGAGCGTCGTCGGCATCGTTTGACGTTGCGAACAATACAAATTACAAGAATGGTGAGCTTTGAGACTCAAAGGAAAAGCGTTAAGTCACGCGAATAGGAGGTGCGAAATTCCATGATTTGTTTCCCACTTTTGCACTATAAGCATTAAAAATTATTTCATCCCCATTCAAGACATTTCTAATTGAAGTCAAAGAATCTCATAATAAATATCAGTCAACGAACTAGGATAACTTCGCACATTCTTCCATTAAATACCACGAGAACTCAAATACAATTAAATTCGGGAGAATCCAAAAGAGCCCTGAAGGTTTTGGAGCTCCAGGTTATTTACAACTGACCTGTAACGTAAATTGACTTTAAAAACTAGTCTCTCGGTTGAATGCTTAAAATCAAAAACATTAGCCGAGATTTCTTTCATTTTTTACAATTATTGTATTACATCTTTTGCGAATTAACAGTTATGTTTGTCAACGTTTTCAGTCACACTCTAGGACCAATATATGAGGGTATGATTTTTTTCTGCAAGCGAACGACAGCTTTTCCTCTCGAAAACGGGTTGAAATTGGATGAAAAATTGTTCGAGCATCGTACAATCAGAAAACGGGGTGTTGTATCTCCATGCAGTAATTATTATGCATTGCCATGCAAATCGATTGACACATAATGGACCTTCTGATATAACTTCATGGTGCAAAGGTTTTCCCCATCGAGAGTTTCGACTCGACGAAAGAGGGAGCGAGAAAGTAAGAGAAATGGAACGAAACGTATAGGAGCGACGAACCAAATTTCACAGGGAGATGAAACGAACAAAAAAACGGGTATAAAAGCGAAGGGTCATGTTGCAAGCTGTTGCTTCGCGCTCCCATCATGGAAGCATTGTGCCCAGAATACTACATAGATACATTTCCCCTATATACGGTCATATACACAGCAAAATCTTGTTTGCTCGTTTTATCCGTGCCACATTTGCCAATTAACGTTATTGAAGTGTATGGGTGTTTATGATATTTATACTTACACACCCGAAGCTTGTGTAAACACGTTGAGCAATTTCGCTCCTAATTAAATTTGACTATGCATTTTGAGTACCTGAACCAATTTTCTTCCTTTTTTAACCTCGTAACCTGATGTTGAAAAAGTGTGCAAAAATGACATTCGACGAAATTTCAGTTCTGAAGAAATCCACACGGAATAAAATACAGTTGTTTGAAGTATTCATGTATTCTATCTGTACGTACATTAGTATTTTTACATAATACGTTTCAAAGTCTTTCTATTCATTATATAAAAGAATGAAAATGTGTTCCAGGAAATTACAAGCTTCAGGCTGTATACAAAGCTGACTGGCCACGTGTTTCGCGATACCCACAAACATGTGACTATACAGTTTCATGATATAGGTGCTGATGTTTCACGAATAATATCTGAATGCAGCGGCTTTTTGAATCGAGACTCGCTTCGGAGGTCCGTATGAGCCTGCAGGGCCTTCTCGTTGCGCTTTTTTTCCACGTGCATGTGCACGCCTACGTATTTGTATTTGTGGCATTACACACCGAGCTGCAACAAGCTAACAGTGCACTCTCGCGCACCAGTGAAAATAGACCGAGCGAGCAGTGCGGAGAAAAAGCGTGGGGAATTTAAACTTATCGGGCTATTGCGAACACGAGCAACCAGGGAATACAAGTGCACACCACCATTTTGTATATGTATGCACACGTACATGCGAATACCGATTCCCTAACGCCATTTTCACTGGATATTTTTAGCGTTGCACACCGGAAAATTTGCAGCTCAAAAAATATCCCCGAGTTACACAGATTGTCGTATATGCGGAAAAAAGATTGTGAAATTTTTTCGAAAATTACGTTTTCAAAGTAAAAATTGAGTCAAAGTGGAAACTGAATTGCACCGGTATTTACTTCCACGTTTTTAATACTTTTTTTATTTTCCAACGTGAATTAAAAAACTAGCCACTGGAAGAACTGAATAAAACATTTTAAGGAGTTACTGTCATTCAATTTCCCAGCTTCTACTATAATTAAAGAGAAAATAATAACAATTGAGTTTTGAGTTCCTTTCGTATACATATATACATTATACATATATAATCTTCTGGTTGTTAGTATGTTTTCCTTTAGGCATTGAATCGGGTCATAATTTGACGAAGGACCGATGTAAAAGGTGCGTGATAATGGATTCTTATACGCTCCTCAGGGTATACTCGCTCGCTTCTTTCTTTCTTGCTTCGCCAGATTCTTTCTGTCCGCTTTCTGAGGCGACTCGAATCCGATTAATATATTTTATGACAACAGTAAGTGATATCCGAGACTCTGAAATGAGCTCTGCCCACATTTGCGACCTCTCCCTTCATTTCGGTTTCATTTTTTGACGGTCGCTCGTGAGCAATTATAACGATCACAACCGGTTCCTCATTCTTTTTTTCCCCTGTAACATGAACTCTGCAATTTATTTCTCATCGCAGTCACATCCAATATAACTTGTTAGACATAATTAATAATGAAAAACAGTTAGCGAATTGGATATGTGAGCACCTCGGAGGTCCCTCGTTTATTAAACGCCCCTAACAGTGAGCGTCGTGATCTTTCATCTTTTCCGTTCGTGGTTTCCTTCTTCAATATTGAATATTTTCCTCTATACATAAATCAACATTGCTATAAGGCTCTTCTGGGCTGTATGATTATTTGAAAATATTTTTTATGCAAGAATTTTCTTTGCTCCATTATTCTAAATATTTTTATTTGTTACTTCACAATTAATTTTACATGACAAGTATACTGAGTACTAATTGAGATTTTGAAAAAATTGTGAATAAGTACACATCCAAATCGAGTCTTGCTCTATTCGACTTCCATTTGCAACCAACTCGAAATTTCACTCATGTATACAGCCTTGCAGCCATGTACCCTTACATTTTGTCCTTCCCATAATTCACTCTTTCAGCTTTACAAAATTTTCACCCTCAGGAGAAAACCGTTATTCGTCAAACTTATTCTTTGAGACGCTCGTACAGGAGATCCATTATAGTAATAATTTAATAATTATTAAAAAATCGCGCCTGATACTAGCATTTTCGAATTCAAAATATTGTTCCATTACTTTTTTTCGCATACGTTCCGTATCCACTGTTCACTAATTAATACTAGCAGCTGAACAAGTAAACTACGAATTTTTAATACTGCTCGAAAAATATCAAGAACTCACTGAAGGGATCATGAAGATTTATAGACTAACTAAATCCTTTTCCTCAGGTGACTTGCAATAGTTCACGATAAGAAATTCTTCTTTCAATCAAGAAGAAGGAAACGAAAGCATAGTAGACAGGTTCTGCATTATATGCATGGTTTCGGGGTATGCGAAAAAAGAGGGTAACAGCAAAAGGAAAAAAGGATAAAGCGTCTATGTATCGTATGTAGCCCAATACGGAGCACGAAGAAGATCTCTGGTTTTATATGTGTCTACACATATGTATACATATATCTACACTCTCTCATAGAGCACTTTACCCGGAAGGAGATGATGATGCTATAACGTTAAACCGGTCGCGGCTTTTCCGGATTCTCGCTTCGCGTATTTGCCTCGCTACTTACCTCTCAGCAGCTATCTTGCTCTCTCCTCTATCTTCTCTCCCTTTCCAGTAAAAACGAATACACATACGTACCAAAGCTCCTGGTTTGTATAACCCAACCGGCAATATATCGTCCCGAGCATCTGATTATCCTCCATCGATTGTGCATCAGAATATTTATTCAAGACGGCCTACTTATCTTTTACCATTCTTCTCCGCTCCCACCGGTGCTATCTTTCACCTACACTTTTGACAGCTAGCTATTTATGTACATCCTCGAAGAATCTTCAAATTTCTCAATCCTGAATATATAGAAAACATTTACGATTTTCCATATTATTTTGTCATGAGTTTGGAGTTTTCAAACTAAATTTGAACGCTTGACAAAATTGAAAGGTTCAGATTCATCATTCATATACTTGATCCCATGACTATAAAACATATTTTTTATCCACTAACAATAAAAATAATTAAAGCTGCATTCTTCGCAAATAATATAAGATACATATACATATTTAGAAACTTACCAATATAAAATACCAGTAAACCATGACATCGATATTTCTGAGCCACGAATATAAGGACTTGATTTTCCTCGGTTTTCCCGCTCGTGTCAAAAGGCTTTGCGTTCCCACCATCAACCGCTTACATAGAAACGGCTAATCCTGCCGATTGCGAATGTCAAAATTTCGGGCAACGACGTAGCTAGAGGACGGAAGGACTTACTTCGCCACTCCCATCCAAGTGACAATCGTTTGTGGGCATTGCGAGACAAAACGGTAGGACGAGAGCCGTCGAGAAGATGCACAGCGTCCACCCGGCGCCTCCGGGAGTTTCTGCAATCCCCATTCCAGCAGAGAATCCCGCGCGGTGAGAGCCGGAGCTCGAATCGCGGGGGAATGACGTTACAGCCAAACTACTAAGCTTATACCCTGTTACACGGTCCAAGAGACCGATTGCGCTTCCACCTGACGGATTGGCGGCAGTTTATTTCCACGAAAGCTGAAACTTCGCTCCTCCGAGTCTCCCTCTTTATCTCGTCTCTCTCCGGTCTTCTTCCCTCTGCGTCTACATTTTTCTGTATCTTTCTCCCACTGCAACCTCGTATGCTTTTCCTCTTAACGATGTGATTTATCGTTCTACCCGCCGAAATTCCCCTGTCCTACTTTTCCCCGCCGAGAGTTGAAGGAACCCCGTAAAAGCTTCTCTAGATGACCCGATTCCCCGTAAACGATAACGATATCAACTGAGAAATTTTTCAGAAGCCTCCAATTCATGAAATTCGTTTAGAACACTTTTTTGTAACCCATGACACAGCTTTCAGAAATCGATACTTCTTCAATAGATTATCCGTTTAATGAACGGTTCAAATTTTCATGCATCTCTAATTGGAAAATGGATTTCACCTTCTAATCACCTTTAGAACCATTTGTATATATCTATATATATATATATGTATATATATATAGGTTTAATATAAATTAAATGTACATGCTTCTCATACACATTTTACATTGTAAATATCTTAATAACGACATTTTATTGTCTATGTACAGACATCGATAACATTTGGCCTCGTGTCGTTTACGTGCGTCACATCACTTCCAATGTTCGCTCTGCCCATGAGATTTCAGTTAAAACAGCCATAAAATCGATGAGAGTTTGCTTTTCTTATTATTTTATCGTTAAGTCAAGTCTTTTAATGTTCTTTCGTTCCTTGGATAGGATTGAATCGAACGGAGTATTCAAACCGCAGGTTTGAGACTCTCGAGTGAATTGGTAGAATTATAAAGTTGGAAGTTTCGGGACAGCGATAAAAAGAAGGAAGTGAAAATTTCATATACAACTTTCCTGAACACGCGAACTTCTTGTATAGATATCATGAGTACGATGTACAGGGAGAGTACTTGGCCTTGCTGGACTCGTGTCGTCTGGTCGTTCTACGTAATCGTTTGGATACACCCACGCTGCATCCCTGGAATGAAGGATTGAGGACGGTGAAGGATACTCAAAATCCAGAAGCTGGTCACGATATTCGCCTATTTTCGTTCTCTCGATTTTTGGTGTGTAGTTCGGCTCAAATATGACCGCTCTACGCTCCACTTTGTTTGGTATGACGTCAGGATTTTCCTCCGACGGATCGACGCTTGACTGCAACTGTTGATGTTCTCTGCTACTGCTGTCGTTGACTGGATCCCTCGACGACGTCTTGGGGACGTGATCTCTATTATCAGTGAAATCTCGAGACGAATCTTTTATCTCGCATCGGGTCTCTTTACACGAAACAAGCGGGGTTATCGATCGATCGTCCTTGTTTTCACAGTGAACTATATGAGTCTGCGTTTTCATCGGCTGTAGTGGATGGCTCCGCCGATAAACCGTCAACGTGATCCCCACGATGAGAATACATACGGCTGTAATGCCTCCAGCGAAACATGCTACCAGGAGGCTGTAGTCTATGCTTTTCTCCGTAGATCCTCGACCTGTCGAAAAAGCGACAAAAAAACTATTCATAGCTACCTGTAAAAACGATAAATCCGCAAGAAGGGTATTACCGAAATCGGATACAAAAATGAACTTTGACAATGACGCGTTTGGGACAAGGAAAAATCTTTACAAGTAGAAAAAAAATCACTGTAGGCCTTTGTGACCTACAGTGATTCTTTCATCGTCACATGCTGGGATAATACAGTCTATTGTAGTTTACTGTATTGAGCATAGCACGATGAGCACGTGTTATTGAAGAGAATACAGCATTTTCTTTCGTTCTATGGTGGAAAATATTTTCACGGTCCAATGAATATCAGGATATACACGACTATACAAATAAAAGCATACTGGATTTGGAAACGCTGGCGCTAACCCCGATTGTTTGTCGGATATTGTATGTATGGCTGAGTGTGTAAATTATATGTACGATCATCGCAGTTATATGAAGCAAAGGTCAACAGAACAAGTGGAAATTCTCGCTTGTGTCTTACGAATAAAGTCAAATACAAAGGTGGATACGCATGTACGTTGAACTACGTAGTTCTAGTATTGTAAGTGATTACATTTTTATTTATATTTGTATGCAAAAGCTACCGTGGTACGTTGTTATTGTAAATAGACCTAACTGCATGTGCTTGGCCAGAAACTCCATACGCACAGTCGAAACTTCTGTGACCATTATGAATAAACCATGAGGATGGAAATTAAATACGATAAACGGGCACATTTACTTCCAAAAGTGAGATAGGCGTACTGTGATATATGCGAACGAAAAGACGCTGATAAAAGCAGAAAGTGTTAAACAAAAACAAATACAAGCACGACCCACTCTTTCCATTTTCCGATTATACCACATAGCAGTTATAGGATTTTCCAATTTAGATTTGTAAATACATCAGCGAAGGAAAATTTCCGAAAAATCTTTAAGTATTTCAATACACGTGAATACATCAGAGTATAAAAACGATTGGAAATAAATTCATTCTAGATGGAATTTTTAAAAATTCTTATGTTTGAAACTTCACACGTGACGGGCATATTTGCCTTATATTGAAAATATGTGAAAATTAATGAATAACTGTTGAATAAATTTTAACGCGAGAATGCTCTCATATGAATATTCACTAATTATCGAAATGAATTTATGCGTTATAAATAAACAATGTATAAACTTTCTTTTCAAAAGCTCACCTGTGGTATACATAGCAACGCCTTTCAGAGATACAGATTCCAAAGTTACAGGATCACTTCTTCCTTTTGCATTTACTGCGAACAGTAGCAAACGATAATTTCGGCCGGGTTCTAATCCTGGGACCTCGAAGATTGGACCACGATGATTGTTTAAGATATTCGATTTCTCACTTCGATTCAAATAAATTGTGTTTATTTGATAGACACTCTCCTCATTATAAACTTCCATTTCGAATCCTGTGATAGGCATACCACCATCAAAACCCTCATTACAACGAACAATGAGCCAGTCTGCTTCTTGAGGTTCCTTTGCCTTAAATTCATCGCGGCCTATTTTTGGGACACATTTGACACAAATAACTAGTATAGTAACAAGCATACCAAGTAAACTGCCAAGTATAACAAGTAAATTGGAAAAAATTAGATTGTTATCAAAGTGCAAATTCAGTAACTAATCCATGTTTACTGATAATACTAACCCATCCGATATGCATAAGGTCCTGTTGATTGAACAGCACTACAATTTTGAAGCGAATACGGTTTGCCAGCCACGATAATTTGAAAGAGGCATGGAGCTCTCTGGGCACCGATTTTATTACTCGCAGAACAGGAAATTGTCCCATAGTCCATGTCATTGTCAAGCGTGTAATTCAGTCTCGATCCATGCCAATTATTTGTGATGCGCTTTGAAGGTTTTATATGGGTAAAATGATTGGACGGCACGTTCATTAGTTCTCCGGAATTATTAAATGTCCACTGAAAGGTTGTTGGTGGAGGTTTAGATTGGACTGCGCACACGAGAGATATAGTTTCATGCTTAAGAGCACCAACAACTTGTGCCACCGAACTATCTTTGCAGATAGGTGCATCTACAAGAAATTAATCAAAAGTTAAAAACTTTAACAACCAAATGACCATGAAAAATAGTTGTTCGTCTACTTTATAGTATGGCATTAACTACCACCATGGTCAGATAGAGTTTCTTTTGGTAAAGTTCTTAGACTGCTTACACATTACTTCGAGGGTCAATGGTCGACTAGTGGCAGTTCCTTGGTCGTTGGTAGCCTTACAAGAATATTCACCAGATGAAGTTCGTGTGACTCCTTGCAGGACAAGGGTTCTATCACCGGGCAGTCGAATTCCAGCGGTTGCATTTTGGTGAAGTTCTTTATTATCTTTATACCAGCCAAGTTTATAAGCTGGTGGATTTGCTTTGACCTCGCACTCAAAATAAACGTCGTCACCCTCGTTGATATCATTTGGACGGAGACTCGCACCAAACTTTATTGTCACTACTGGAACGTCTGCAAATCAGTCCCCAAGATTAGAAAACGTTTGTCCCTTTAGCGCGAAATTTGAAATGATATAAAAACATTGGCTGCTTATTCTTACAATGAACATCCAGATGCCAGCTATCTTCAAGAGCGCTATCAGGTACACTAGGATTCTCCGCACGGCAGGTGAGAAGTTTGTCGTTGTCCTCGATGGTAGCTACATAGCTCAGCACGCTTCTTGTCACGTTCGGTCCTTCTGCAAACTATTGAGCAACTCTGAAACTCTAACGAATCCCTGGTACATTCGGGTTAAATTTACGAGAAGGATGAAAGAGATACTGAATCGCTTGGTCATAAGCCAGATGGCTTTTCTAAGTGTAAGTTTTAATGTGTACACTCGCTTGTTTGTATACACATGTGTTTACATATGGTTTAACACTTGTCGAGAATATTCACGTTTCTAGCCATGTGCTTAACTTGGTGGAGACCCTTCCACCAAGTGATGACCGCTGCTGGACGTGATCCTGAGGTCATACACTCCACCTCGTAGGTCTGCAGTGCCCACAAATAAGGTTGTTTGTTCGTTATGTTGACTTCCAGTGGTTTCACTGAACAATAAAACGTTTACCCGAATATTTGAGTGATACTATTTGATTTTCGTATTTACAGTGGATGAATTATTTGCGTTAAAAAAATTTATTACTTTAGTCCCAGTTGAAATCATACTCACAATTGACGTCTAGAATTATTTCCGAGGAAGCTGGTGCTACCAAATGAGTATTGCTCGCTCGACAAATCAATCTTGCTCCCAAAAACTCCCTAGGCACCTTCTTCACGTCGAGACGATTAACTGCGACTTTAACATCTTCTCTCGTGTACGTTCCATTGAGGGGCTTGTTCCCAAGATACCAAGCTACTCGTGGAGCAGGCTTACCACCGAGAACTTCACACATGAGAGACAATTCGCTGCCTTCGTTGAACGGTTCACGGAGGGAACGCTCCGTGTTGGCGAATATTGTTGGTGTTTGAGGGGGAACTGGATTCATGTTTGTAACAGAGAGAATGAAAAATGAACGGAAAATAATTTGGAATAAATAAGCTACTTTATTAAAAATGATTCTTATTGATAGCTTTTTATAGTAAGACGTTGACTCTGTGAGTACAAATTATGCTCCCACAAACCGTCAATACATGATTTTTGTTGCTTATAGAAAGAAATTAAGAGTAGACAATTAGGAATGGAGTAACAAATTCAATCAACCGTGCACCATTTGATTTCGTGGTATATCTAATAAACATACAATGAACAGAGTGTTTGATACATCTGTCTCTTCAATCTTCTTGGAAATTGCATAAGACTGCGAAATTTTCCACCCTTTCAATAGTTAAACATAAATAGTTTCTGCGCGTGACACCAGAATGAATAAATAATTACAAGGACGCTAGCCGATTTATATTTGGATCATTTAACATTTTACATCCTAGTCTACTTTTTCAAGGTTACAAAAAGCACATTGATATTGAAGAGTTCTGAAAAGGACAGAAGTCACTACGAGAAACCTGTGTAGTATGCTAAAATTGAACTTTAACATTCAAAGCATTTTAAAATGGCAATTAGTTCCGGATTCGACTCTCACCAATAACAGTCAAGTTGATCTTGTAATTTTTGGTTGGGCTATCCTTAAAATCGACGCGGCACCGATAAATACCCTCATCGCTCGACTCAACAGGATTGATTTCAAGCTCGGCAGGCTTAGTATTCATTCTCATAGTAGCCCTGTCACCAAACGCTTTTGGATCCGACCACAATTTTGCCTCTTGCATGCTACGACTACGTGCGTCAACACTGAATATCGGCTGTCTGCTCGTTTCCTCGCGATACCACAGAACCATAACAGCCACTTCGTCCCTTGTCTGTTGATCAATGTCGCAAGGCAGTCGTGCCTTATGTGCAGCAACCGCTGTCAGTTCCAGTACTTCAGCTGCAAAAAAATAATAATTCACGATTTTTACTTTATCGGATAATTCACGAAATATTTCACGCTGAGAAGTAACAAAGTACGAGTCCTAATATTGTATTTTCTGAAAAAATGTATTCGATACAACTTACTGAATAAATTTACTACAACAACTTTTCAATGTTGACGACCTACAGGGCAAGATTTGGAAGTAATGTTACTGACGATAAATTCAATCGTCGTTACACGCTTTATTTTTACAAATGTATTAATGAAATAATTAAGTATTATCAATTACGGAATTCACAGAGAACAGTGGATATAGATTCAATAAACAGTCATTATCTATTTATATCTTCGACGTAGATTACTCAACCTCTCTACGATATTCAATTAGCGAATTACACGGCGTTATGAACTTCCACAATTAAATTATGTAATTTCCATTATTAATCTTATTATGCAATTCATAAGTTATGGTTACAAATTCACTAATTCGTTTCCATATTGATATCTTGCATGATAAAATGATGAAAAAGTAAGTGTTGCTTGAAAGAAACGCATGATATTGTAACTGGAGTTCGAAATAAGCGGGTATATCCTTCTGCGATATGAAAAATACGTTCCGATATTCACATATGTAATAGAATGATAGCGTATGTATTACATAGAATTTCCAGTACTTGCAGTCAATTTTGGAGCACGCCAAGAAATTCTCGCCTAATCTCTCAGCAACTCAATCTTTACTAGTTATAGTATTCTGACACAGAACCGAACAATGAAACAAATTTATCCGTGAAACATATCTAGAATCGAAAAAGTCATAATTAAATAAAAATTGCAGACAAGATGATCCTTGATTATTGAAAAACGAATGAAAAATTATTGAAAACATTTCCTCTACAAGTTTTTTGAGTAATTCTATTACACATCCCCAATTTTATGCAGGAAGTCCATACATGTATTCGGAGAAAAATTACAATGTTGTTGTTGAATTGCTTTGATCTGATTTACATGAAAAGTTTAAAGAAATAAATTATACTCGTATTGTATACATTAGGTCAAAGAACGTACTTTCAAAGAACTTTGATCATTGTTTCTATTGTCCCGAGGCACCTTAATAGTTTTCAATATTCACGATTGCAAGCTTAAGATAGCGTAAAAACTTGAACGACAGTCCTAGAAGAATGGGGAAAGCATTTTAGATGCTATTCTGCATTGAAAGTATCAAAAAAATCGGAAAGCATTACAAATATTCCTAGTGCGTTATTATAGTACTCTAACCCGTATCATTTACATACAGATATACATTAAAAACATAGATGAAGTTTTATATAAATACATGACTATATAAACACGCTAGTACACGAGAAAAATAACGAAAGCGATAGAAAATGAGGGAAGGAGAGGTTTTTCCCGAAACCGTAAAGAATCAACGTTTTACCTTGGCCGAGAAGAAATTGTTATCCAAGCTCCCTTGGCGCTCTTAAAAATCCCGCAAGCGGTTCGTTTCTCCACATTCGTAATTTTATGTACCTATATTCCGTATCCAAGCGTACTTACATCTTTCTGCGAA
The DNA here is from genome assembly GCA_030522605.1 of Cremastinae sp. B BG-2022a. Classification (NCBI taxonomy): domain Eukaryota; kingdom Metazoa; phylum Arthropoda; class Insecta; order Hymenoptera; family Ichneumonidae; species Cremastinae sp. B BG-2022a. The sequence goes on along the minus strand of JAPYYX010000712.1, from coordinate 6,171 downwards.
AGTTCTCGTACGTGTATGTACGTAGACGTAAGTACTATCATACATTTTCTTCTTGCACCACTAACCGCAAATTTCTACAGTTTTAGTCAGTATTTCCGGGTAAGGTGTGTCCGTAGCAAAAGAGTAGTGAACCAAGTTACTGCAAATTGGCTGAAGTCTGGTCAGTTTGAACGTATACCACCCTTGTTCGAAAGAGGAATATCACACACGTAATTTCTTTTTTGTTCAAACATACTTATGAGCACCACGGATAAAAGAAGATAAAAATCTGAGACAGTAACAAGAAATGAGATCGCATTCCAGAAAAATATTATGCGTTGATCTAATGAGGCAATTATATAATATTTAAAGCTCACGGATCAAGAAAGCAAATCATCTTAAGATTTCACTTTTAATATTGATATTAATTCAGATTAACATAAATAGAGGTACGTCTATTTGTTGTTTTTCTCAAACGTCAAGTAATCGTTTTATGTGAAAAAAAATGTCAAAAGATTCGTTAAGTTGAGTAGAAAAAGACATGAGGTGAAAAGGGATAGAACGCCGTGAAAGGTAATTAATCGGCATTACACCGTGCAGCACCGATTTATTGCCTGATTTACGCGAAATAGTAGGTGGTCCAATGATTTTATTGGCACTCAACGAGAAGCCCATCAATCCTGTCGGAAATAGTGTAAGTACGTATACATACATATACATATAACGCACATCTGGATATAATGCTACGAACGGAACCGCGAAGACGAGACCACCAAACGGTTATACCGCCCACCAATACTAGCATCGGAATGACCTTGCCTTGTACTTTTGCGTGTATGTAACGATCAAAATTTTCTCCCCCTCAAATTCTATCCGAAGGCTTCGTCTCCCACGACTGTATTTAGGTGCCTGAAACACGATTACATCGACGCAGTCTCCTTGATGAACTCCAGAATCTCTGCTTCATCCATTCTGAACATGCTTGCCTGTAGACACTTGAGACATTAATCAACTTCCTCGTACCAATCTTCCTAGCTGACAAGAAAGAAAACACTTCCTCTCGTCGATGTATGATGAAACGAGCCCGGGAAATCAGAAAAAGAGTCAGAAAGAAAAAAAAAGGTAACAATAAAAAAACAGGAAAAAAATGGGAGTATCCGGAAGAAAAAACGATCAGTAAACGACGCATCCTATACATCTTCACGCCAGGTAGAAGAATTTTTTGTCCTTTCGATCTTTATCACTTGACCTGCTAGATACATGAGCGGAAAATCACGATCCAGTGACGTATATAGGATGGAAACTCACGTTGTGCGGAGAGATAGAAAAAAAATCCGACTGCTGATAAAAATTTCACCCATGAGACTGATCGCAGGATTGGTTCGAATTGACTGCGATACTTGACCAAAAGCGAGAAAAAAATTTCTCCGAATCCATAGAGGATTCTTGGAGGTGGGTTATAGATGTTGTGGAATAAAAATAGAGAGTTAGACGGAGAGAACAGGTAATTCAAACTTCCGCAGGGGAAGAAAAGAAGGCACAAAAACGTACGTCTAACTCACCCTTCGCTCTGGATCTTCTCAACATCACAAAGCAATGAGATTTCTTGAAAGTATCAATAATAGACGCGATCTTTGGAATTTTTATAAAACTAGTGGATTTTATAGAGGCTGGGGTGCTTTGCGTCCTCGCAGTGATGACCAAATTGAATTTTACTTAAACGTATTACATCGACATTATTTTATTTTATTTTACATGTATAGCTGATCCTGCAGACGTTGTCTTGTCCAAATTTTAATACATTTTTTAATGGTCCTTTCATAAATTTTTGAAAATCTATTAAGAACTCGAACATTTTTTCCAGTGGTTTGTTCTAGGCGACTATAAATTTAACGATTCGGCATTAAAATGGGATTGAGTTGAGTCAATTCAAATGAATTTCGTAGATTATATCAAGATTCGCGATCATAATTGAATTACAAGTGGATAATTTATTCACTTTCTTGTTAATATATAGAATTGCTTGAAACTCTTTTGCAGTTTTGCGGACAACTTTTCCAATTTTTACTCACATAAAAACCTTATTCGGACTATTGCGAACATTTAAAAAAAAATTTAGCGAAATCGGTTCAGCCATTCTCAAGTGATGGTTTTACCAACGAACAGAATTTCATTTTTATTATAAGCAGGAAGATAAGAGACGTCAGAACCGAGATGAAAAAGAATGACAGAATAAAACAGAATTGATCCTTTGACGGAAAAATGTTTTTAACGTGACAGCAAATTTCGAAGAAGACAATCCTTCTTCGAAATCAGGGTTTGGTATCTCTTGGCTAAAGGAAATCTAAAAACTTCACTAGCGGCAGAGAGAAATTTATTTGCAATTTGTGCAAGATTTCTGTCCATCACCTTTTGATGAAAATATACCATAGCTTTATCAACTTCAGTGTCGAAATAAATGTGTACATTAGTACACGTTAAATAAATTACCACGGTGAACCGCAGTGAGTCTTGGAAACACGCCGAAAGATTAATACATTTAATATACATATGATACAAGTATGCTCTTATCGCACCCAGAAAATTAATGCTGAGCTGTAAAATATTCTGTAAAAGAGGGCTATGTTAATTCTTTAGTATAATTAAGGTTCGGGAACGAATGCGCCCTGATGAAAACTTATTAAAGCAGACACTCAGACCTATACAAGATAGCATTCAATCTCACCGTTTCTCGTTCTCTCTCTCTCTCTCCCTGGTTCTTGTTTTATCCATATCACATCGCATACCCTGCCGATGATGTTCACTCCAGCTTGGCATGATCATCGTTATAACGTCGACCACGCGAGAACACGACGGCAAGCGGCTTTAAGCGTGTACCTATAATGTGCGTTTATGTGCTTAATATACACGCTGCGCTAGCATCCGAGTCGTATCTTGAGCCCGTTCGCCAATCCCTAAACGTACCCTACTCCCTGCAAATATCTGCGTAACCTACATGCATCCCCGCGATTCGAGAACCAACATGAAAACGACCGAGAACCTCATCTCTCTGCTTTTACGATGTGAATACGCATCGAGGAATATACGTATCTGCTCATTTGAGCGTACCAAATTCCAGTACTACTACTAAATATTATTTTTAAAAAAATACTCAAAACAAAATAAATTTTGCAGTTCACCTATTTTGGAAGACATTTTATATAAAGACTTTTCATTTTCAATTACATCTTGTAAATAAAAATTTAGTTATCGAATAGTCTAACGAATTAATTTCGAATTCAATGCCTTCGTAATGTATCCACAATATTTTTTACCTCCAATATTTTCTCATTTTTTTACACTACATATTGAAAAAAAAAACTTATTTTATTTTCGATGCTACGAAATTTTCCAGAGAAAAAATCTTGACTTTCACCGTTATATTCTGCATTATGACGATAAAATTTCTATCGAAATTTGGATTATCTCGAAAATTAGTTGTCACAAGTCTCTCGGTGCTCTTTTGCCTCTCTGTGCGGCTCTTACTCCAAGCAGGTCCTTTTCAATTAGAATCGTCGCAGTCGGTCACTTTTACTCTGTCGGAAGATGAATTCTGTTTACTTCTTCGATCTTTAGTTCTATATTTATCATACCGGTGGCCCCCTCGATTGACAAAAAAATTCGTAATCAGTACGAGGCGGTTTCTTGAAAGTTTGGGTAGATATTTCGCAGAATTGAAAGCAAGCGAAACTATCCTGAAGATAAATTTCTCTAATTCGTCTGTTTATCGAGAGACGATCGATCAAATATTAAAATTTCATGCTTGATTTACAATTATTTTCGCATTCAAAATTCGTAGCTGATTTATTTTCATCCATTGAAGTTACCGATGAAGTTGCGGGCTCGTGCTCCACGTTGAGTTTTGGCACTCCTACAAGTGCTACCGTTGGGCGCGGCCAGTACTTGGACGCTTAACTTGCATCAGCTGACGGGTCGACGTTGAGCGGGAAGTCGTTTTTCTGGGTGTTTCAAGGTTTGACAACTTCGAAGAATCCAGAAAGAGCATCGCCGAATGTATCGGCATGGGTTTTCTGCAGTTTTAAGCGATACCAAATATCGTTTATAGAATGTTGATGAAATTATAATTTTTCAAGTCGCTCTGATCAAATAATCCCAATACGTGTTTTTTGTCAGTTTGATTAAGTAGTCCCATCTAGGCTCACCCTAAGAAAAAATATTCACTACGCTAATGCACTTCTCGTTCCGATAAAGATTGGCACAACGCGGAAAGATCAAATTAACAAAAATAAACGAATGAATATTAACAAACACGCACACACGTGCGAATAGATATTTCCACAGAGGCGCGATGTGGTAATTTCCATGTGTGCGAATGAGAATTATGCACACATGTTTTATCGCAAGGCTAAAGCACACGCGGATGCAAATAAAATTTGCATCGAGCGCGTGAAAAGTGAATACGCTTTTTTAAGTTGCCAGTATTCCATTAGCTCGTTTACTTTGACTCTTGGATGGCCAATAAATGTATAAATATGGGGAAACATGCATAATCAGGGACACAGAAAATTTTCATAAGACTACGAATTAAAAGGGAGCGAGTATCACGGTCATTTGGTATCACGTGCTTGCATGAGCTCGTGATTTACGAAATTTCGATGAAAAACTCACCACGAGAGCAGAAATGTTTATCGAAATAAAATGGATCCTTGTTATAGTGAAAGAAGAAAAATATAAATAAATCTGAAAAACACAACAAAAAAAGAAGTCTCGAGTCTTCGTTCTCTCGACACCGACTTTGTTGATTCGTTTTTGTGCCAACTCCAATTTGAAAGGCTCGGGTCCTCATGACGTCGCGTTACTTGCATCCCCCTTTACACCTCATTACACACGCCACTGTAATCTTGGAACTCCTGTGTACGTTTACGGTGAAAGAAAATAAAATAAAGTACGAATGGACGAGCGTGAACAAACATACATATAGTCGTGTGTATATAGGAATACATATGTTTTGTGAGAGACGAAAGACAGTTGTGACTGTACTTAGAATGCGTATAGTAGGAATAGCGGAGAGAGGCAACTATAAACGTAAAAATACATATGTAAGAGTGAGAAAGCGAGATCTAGGGAGGTATATGTGTGTAAAGAAAAAAATAATAATGATATACGTTGATACCCAACGCAGCTGCACAAATATGTGAATCTCGTACAATTATGAAAGCAGTGTATGTAATATTCAGGAAATACTAATAGAGCTCGAGCTCCACGGGTAAAACCATGAAATTAAATGTTTCGTTATTGAATATGTGGGTACAAAAGCAAGAGAGAGAAACCAAGCGAGGAAAATAAAAGGAAATGCTCTCTCTGCCGCACATTAACTATTTAATTCGTTAATATTCTATTACAGTATTTTTTTACGAGCTTAAGCAGAATCGGATAAAATTAAATGGGGTCGGAATGCAACGTTGATGCTCCGCTTCGATTGGTTACCGTGCTAATTTTACAAAGGACACCCCGAAGGTTTCCCGAGTATTCAAATTCTCGAGTGGCTCAATATTATTTTATTGAACAACGCTTGAATTCCTGCACCCAAGATGCGGATACTCTATTATCAAATACTACAATATTTTTGGCTAAATCGGACGTTCCGAGAAAATTATACGTAATATACTTTAGAGGTATAAAAGATAAATATTGGGAATGTTTCACACTGTCTATATTCCATCGCTTATTACCAAACAAAATATAATGTTATAAATTTTGTAAATAAATATCAATACATCCCAACAATTTACGATCGAATGAAAGATATATGGAAGATGAAACGTATTGCACAATCAAAGGATTGGGGACTGCAACACCAGCAAAGCTCACGCTAATATTTATGCTACGCCGTTGTGACACGACGCCACTGTCTGCAATAAACGGATATTAATCGACTTAAACTGTAATAGCATATTCGAAAACTTTGACGCAAATTTGAAAAATACCTATCCAATAAGAAATTTGAACATGGTGATATTATCGACTTTTGATCAATTCATTTGCAAATTTGTATTAACAAAAATCATTTAACTCACTAGGAGAAACAAGATGCCTTATCAAGAGTCGCGGTAGAGACTCGAGGCAAGTACATTTACGGAACGTCAACTGTACGCTCTCGAGCTACCGCTACTCTTTTTCTCCGAGTTTGCT